>CAVNZX010000112.1:0-71955 GCA_963693515.1 Pipistrellus nathusii
CAAAGCTGGTTAATGTGTTTATTCCTCTATTTCAAGTGTATTCTGCCTTGTATTTCACTCATTTACCATTCTAGGCTCCTTCAAGTTAACAACGTAGGATTCATACACTGTTAAATGTGCTCTAAACTCGAATTCTGTAATTCCTGGATCTAAGACAACTTTTCTACATGAACAACTCAGTTGGAGAAGTGTTTTATACATGTTCTATGCTAGTTCTCATGTATTTATTGTCGATTTGCCAGAGTTACTGATGTTTTCTTGTAGTTTCTAACATTAGGCCTTCTTGTTCAGGTAGAAACATTGGGAACATCTACAAACAACTACCTAAACACTGTTATGAACCTGGAAAGCTCGGGAACATTGTCTCTCAACTATGTTATAGAGTTTATTGATACATTTCACTGAAGTGTAAGACTTTCCAAAGCTGGTTAATGTGTTTATTCCTCTATTTCAAGTGTATTCTGCCTTGTATTTCACTCATTTACCATTTTAGGCTCCTTCAAGTTAACAACGTAGGATTCATTCACTGTTAAATGTGCTCTAAACTCGAATTCTGTAATTCCTGGATCTAAGATAACTTTTCTACATGAACAACTCAGTTGGAGAAGTGTTTTATACATGTTCTATGCTAGTTCTCATGTATTTATTGTCGTTTTGCCAGAGTTACTGATGTTTTCTTGTAGTTTCTAACATTAGGCCTTCTTGTTCAGGTAGAAACATTGGGAACATCTACAAACAACTACCTAAACACTGTTATGAACCTGGAACGCTCGGGAACATTGTCTCTCAACTATGTTATAGAGTTTATTGATACATTTCACTGAAGTGTAAGACTTTCCAAAGCTGGTTAATGTGTTTATTCCTCTATTTCAAGTGTATTCTGCCTTGTATTTCACTCATTTACCATTCTAGGCTCCTTCAAGTTAACAACGTAGGATTCATACACTGTTAAATGTGCTCTAAACTCGAATTCTGTAATTCCTGGATCTAAGACACCTTTTCTACATGAACAACTCAGTTGGAGAAGTGTTTTATACATGTTCTATGCTAGTTCTCATGTATTTATTGTCATTTTGCCAGAGTTACTGATGTTTTCTTGTAGTTTCTAACATTAGGCCTTCTTGTTCAGGTATAAACATTGGGAACATGAACAAACAACTACTTAAACAATATTATGAACCTGGAACGCTCGGGAACATTGTCTCTCAACTATGTTATAGAGTTTATTGATACATTTCACCGAAGTGTAAGGCTTTCCAAAGCTGGTTAATGTGTTTATTCCTCTATTTCAAGTGTATTCTGCCTTGTATTTCACTCATTTACCATTCTAGGCACCTTCAAGTTAACAACGTAGGATTCACACACTTTTAATGTGCTCTAAACTCGAAATCTGTAATTCCTGGATCTAAGATACCTTTTCTACATGAACAACTCAGTTGGAGAAGTGTTTTATACATGTTCTATGCTAGTTCTCATGTATTTATTGTCGTTTTGCCAGAGTTACTGATGTTTTCTTGTAGTTTCTAACATTAGGCCTTCTTGTTCAGGAGAAACATTGGGAACATCTACAAACAACTACCTAAACACTGTTATGAACCTGGAAAGCTCGGGAACATTGTCTCTCAACTATGTTATAGAGTTTATTGATACATTTCACTGAAGTGTAAGACTTTCCAAAGCTGGTTAATGTGTTTATTCCTCTATTTCAAGTGTATTCTGCCTTGTATTTCACTCATTTACCATTCTAGGCTCCTTCAAGTTAACAACGTAGGATTCATACTGTTAAATGTGCTCTAAACTCGAATTCTGTAATTCCTGGATCTAAGACACCTTTTCTACATGAACAACTCAGTTGGAGAAGTGTTTTATACATGTTCTATGCTAGTTCTCATGTATTTATTGTCGATTTGCCAGAGTTACTGATGTTTTCTTGTAGTTTCTAACATTAGGCCTTCTTGTTCAGGTAGAAACATTGGGAACATCTACAAACAACTACCTAAACACTGTTATGAACCTGGAAAGCTCGGGAACATTGTCTCTCAACTATGTTATAGAGTTTATTGATACATTTCACTGAAGTGTAAGACTTTCCAAAGCTGGTTAATGTGTTTATTCCTCTATTTCAAGTGTATTCTGCCTTGTATTTCACTCATTTACCATTTTAGGCTCCTTCAAGTTAACAACGTAGGATTCATTCACTGTTAAATGTGCTCTAAACTCGAATTCTGTAATTCCTGGATCTAAGATAACTTTTCTACATGAACAACTCAGTTGGAGAAGTGTTTATACATGTTCTATGCTAGTTCTCATGTATTTATTGTCGTTTTGCCAGAGTTACTGATGTTTTCTTGTAGTTTCTAACATTAGGCCTTCTTGTTCAGGTAGAAACATTGGGAACATCTACAAACAACTACCTAAACACTGTTATGAACCTGGAACGCTCGGGAACATTGTCTCTCAACTATGTTATAGAGTTTATTGATACATTTCACTGAAGTGTAAGACTTTCCAAAGCTGGTTAATGTGTTTATTACTCTATTTCAAGTGTATTCTGCCTTGTTATTTCACTCATTTACCATTTTAGGCTCCTTCAAGTTAACAACGTAGGATTCATTCACTGTTAAATGTGCTCTAAACTCGAATTCTGTAATTCCTGGATCTAAGATAACTTTTCTACATGAACAACTCAGTTGGAGAAGTGTTTTATACATGTTCTATGCTAGTTCTCATGTATTTATTGTCGTTTTGCCAGAGTTACTGATGTTTTCTTGTAGTTTCTAACATTAGGCCTTCTTGTTCAGGTAGAAACATTGGGAACATCTACAAACAACTACCTAAACACTGTTATGAACCTGGAACGCTCGGGAACATTGTCTCTCAACTATGTTATAGAGTTTATTGATACATTTCACTGAAGTGTAAGACTTTCCAAAGCTGGTTAATGTGTTTATTCCTCTATTTCAAGTGTATTCTGCCTTGTATTTCACTCATTTACCATTCTAGGCTCCTTCAAGTTAACAACGTAGGATTCATACACTGTTAAATGTGCTCTAAACTCGAATTCTGTAATTCCTGGATCTAAGACACCTTTTCTACATGAACAACTCAGTTGGAGAAGTGTTTTATACATGTTCTATGCTAGTTCTCATGTATTTATTGTCATTTTGCCAGAGTTACTGATGTTTTCTTGTAGTTTCTAACATTAGGCCTTCTTGTTCAGGTATAAACATTGGGAACATGAACAAACAACTACTTAAACAATATTATGAACCTGGAACGCTCGGGAACATTGTCTCTCAACTATGTTATAGAGTTTATTGATACATTTCACCGAAGTGTAAGGCTTTCCAAAGCTGGTTAATGTGTTTATTCCTCTATTTCAAGTGTATTCTGCCTTGTATTTCACTCATTTACCATTCTAGGCACCTTCAAGTTAACAACGTAGGATTCACACACTTTTAATGTGCTCTAAACTCGAAATCTGTAATTCCTGGATCTAAGATACCTTTTCTACATGAACAACTCAGTTGGAGAAGTGTTTTATACATGTTCTATGCTAGTTCTCATGTATTTATTGTCGTTTTGCCAGAGTTACTGATGTTTTCTTGTAGTTTCTAACATTAGGCCTTCTTGTTCAGGAGAAACATTGGGAACATCTACAAACAACTAACCTAAACACTGTTATGAACCTGGAACGCTCGGGAACATTGTCTCTCAACTATGTTATAGAGTTTATTGATACATTTCACTGAAGTGTAAGACTTTCCAAAGCTGGTTAATTTGTTTATTCCTCTATTTCAAGTGTATTCTGCCTTGTATTTCATTCATTTACCATTCTAGGCTCCTTCAAGTTAACAACGTAGGATCATACACTTTTAATGTGCTCTAAACTAGAAATCTGGAATTCCTGGATCTAAGATACCTTTTCTACATGAACAACTCAGTTGGAGAATTGTTTTATACATGTTCTAGGCTAGTTCTCATGTATTTATTGTCATTTTGCCAGAGTTACTGATGTTTTCTTGTAGTTTCTAACATTAGGCCTTCTTGTTCAGGTATAAACATTGGGAACATGAACAAACAACTACTTAAACAATATTATGAACCTGGAACGCTCGGGAACATTGTCTCTCAACTATGTTATAGAGTTTATTGATACATTTCACCGAAGTGTAAGGCTTTCCAAAGCTGGTTAATGTGTTTATTCCTCTATTTCAAGTGTATTCTGCCTTGTATTTCATTCATTTACCATTCTAGGCACCTTCAAGTTAACAACGTAGGATTCACACACTTTTAATGTGCTCTAAACTCGAAATCTGGAATTCCTGGATCTAAGATACCTTTTCTACATGAACAACTCAGTTGGAGAAGTGTTTTATACATGTTCTATGCTAGTTCTCATGTATTTATTGTCGTTTTGCCAGAGTTACTGATGTTTTCTTGTAGTTTCTAACATTAGGCTTTCTTGTTCCTGAGAAACATTGGGAACATCTACAAACAACTACCTAAACACTGTTATGAACCTGGAACGCTCGGGAACATTGTCTCTCAACTATGTTATAGAGTTTATTGATACATTTCACTGAAGTGTAAGACTTTCCAAAGCTGGTTAATGTGTTTATTCCTCTATTTCAAGTGTATTCTGCCTTGCATTTCACTCATTTACCATTCTAGGCACCTTCAAGTTAACAACGTAGGATTCACACACTTTTAATGTGCTCTAAACTCGAAATCTGGAATTCCTGGATCTAAGATACCTTTTCTACATGAACAACACAGTTGGAGAAGTGTTTTATACATGTTCTATGCTAGTTCTCATGTATTTATTGTCGTTTTGCCAGAGTTACTGATGTTTTCTTGTAGTTTCTAACATTAGGCCTTCTTGTTCAGGTAGAAACATTGGGAACATCTACAAACAACTACCTAAACACTGTTATGAACCTGGAAAGCTCGGGAACATTGTCTCTCAACTATGTTATAGAGTTTATTGATACATTTCACTGAAGTGTAAGACTTTCCAAAGCTGGTTAATGTGTTTATTCTCTATTTCAAGTGTATTCTGCCTTGTATTTCACTCATTTACCATTCTAGGCACCTTCAAGTTAACAACGTAGGATTCACACACTTTTAATGTGCTCTAAACTCGAAATCTGTAATTCCTGGATCTAAGATACCTTTTCTACATGAACAACTCAGTTGGAGAAGTGTTTTATACATGTTCTATGCTAGTTCTCATGTATTTATTGTCGTTTTGCCAGAGTTACTGATGTTTTCTTGTAGTTTCTAACATTAGGCCTTCTTGTTCAGGAGAAACATTGGGAACATCTACAAACAACTACCTAAACACTGTTATGAACCTGGAAAGCTCGGGAACATTGTCTCTCAACTATGTTATAGAGTTTATTGATACATTTCACTGAAGTGTAAGACTTTCCAAAGCTGGTTAATGTGTTTATTCCTCTATTTCAAGTGTATTCTGCCTTGTATTTCACTCATTTACCATTCTAGGCTCCTTCAAGTTAACAACGTAGGATTCATACTGTTAAATGTGCTCTAAACTCGAATTCTGTAATTCCTGGATCTAAGACACCTTTTCTACATGAACAACTCAGTTGGAGAAGTGTTTTATACATGTTCTATGCTAGTTCTCATGTATTTATTGTCGATTTGCCAGAGTTTACTGATGTTTTCTTGTAGTTTCTAACATTAGGCCTTCTTGTTCAGGTAGAAACATTGGGAACATCTACAAACAACTACCTAAACACTGTTATGAACCTGGAAAGCTCGGGAACATTGTCTCTCAACTATGTTATAGAGTTTATTGATACATTTCACTGAAGTGTAAGACTTTCCAAAGCTGGTTAATGTGTTTATTCCTCTATTTCAAGTGTATTCTGCCTTGTATTTCACTCATTTACCATTTTAGGCTCCTTCAAGTTAACAACGTAGGATTCATTCACTGTTAAATGTGCTCTAAACTCGAATTCTGTAATTCCTGGATCTAAGATAACTTTTCTACATGAACAACTCAGTTGGAGAAGTGTTTATACATGTTCTATGCTAGTTCTCATGTATTTATTGTCGTTTTGCCAGAGTTACTGATGTTTTCTTGTAGTTTCTAACATTAGGCCTTCTTGTTCAGGTAGAAACATTGGGAACATCTACAAACAACTACCTAAACACTGTTATGAACCTGGAACGCTCGGGAACATTGTCTCTCAACTATGTTATAGAGTTTATTGATACATTTCACTGAAGTGTAAGACTTTCCAAAGCTGGTTAATGTGTTTATTACTCTATTTCAAGTGTATTCTGCCTTGTATTTCACTCATTTACCATTTTAGGCTCCTTCAAGTTAACAACGTAGGATTCATTCACTGTTAAATGTGCTCTAAACTCGAATTCTGTAATTCCTGGATCTAAGATAACTTTTCTACATGAACAACTCAGTTGGAGAAGTGTTTTATACATGTTCTATGCTAGTTCTCATGTATTTATTGTCGTTTTGCCAGAGTTACTGATGTTTTCTTGTAGTTTCTAACATTAGGCCTTCTTGTTCAGGTAGAAACATTGGGAACATCTACAAACAACTACCTAAACACTGTTATGAACCTGGAACGCTCGGGAACATTGTCTCTCAACTATGTTATAGAGTTTATTGATACATTTCACTGAAGTGTAAGACTTTCCAAAGCTGGTTAATGTGTTTATTCCTCTATTTCAAGTGTATTCTGCCTTGTATTTCACTCATTTACCATTCTAGGCTCCTTCAAGTTAACAACGTAGGATTCATACACTGTTAAATGTGCTCTAAACTCGAATTCTGTAATTCCTGGATCTAAGACACCTTTTCTACATGAACAACTCAGTTGGAGAAGTGTTTTATACATGTTCTATGCTAGTTCTCATGTATTTATTGTCATTTTGCCAGAGTTACTGATGTTTTCTTGTAGTTTCTAACATTAGGCCTTCTTGTTCAGGTATAAACATTGGGAACATGAACAAACAACTACTTAAACAATATTATGAACCTGGAACGCTCGGGAACATTGTCTCTCAACTATGTTATAGAGTTTATTGATACATTTCACCGAAGTGTAAGGCTTTCCAAAGCTGGTTAATGTGTTTATTCCTCTATTTCAAGTGTATTCTGCCTTGTATTTCACTCATTTACCATTCTAGGCACCTTCAAGTTAACAACGTAGGATTCACACACTTTTAATGTGCTCTAAACTCGAAATCTGTAATTCCTGGATCTAAGATACCTTTTCTACATGAACAACTCAGTTGGAGAAGTGTTTTATACATGTTCTATGCTAGTTCTCATGTATTTATTGTCGTTTTGCCAGAGTTACTGATGTTTTCTTGTAGTTTCTAACATTAGGCCTTCTTGTTCAGGAGAAACATTGGGAACATCTACAAACAACTACCTAAACACTGTTATGAACCTGGAACGCTCGGGAACATTGTCTCTCAACTATGTTATAGAGTTTATTGATACATTTCACTGAAGTGTAAGACTTTCCCAAAGCTGGTTAATTTGTTTATTCCTCTATTTCAAGTGTATTCTGCCTTGTATTTCATTCATTTACCATTCTAGGCTCCTTCAAGTTAACAACGTAGGATTCATACACTTTTAATGTGCTCTAAACTAGAAATCTGGAATTCCTGGATCTAAGATACCTTTTCTACATGAACAACTCAGTTGGAGAATTGTTTTATACATGTTCTAGGCTAGTTCTCATGTATTTATTGTCATTTTGCCAGAGTTACTGATGTTTTCTTGTAGTTTCTAACATTAGGCCTTCTTGTTCAGGTATAAACATTGGGAACATGAACAAACAACTACTTAAACAATATTATGAACCTGGAACGCTCGGGAACATTGTCTCTCAACTATGTTATAGAGTTTATTGATACATTTCACCGAAGTGTAAGGCTTTCCAAAGCTGGTTAATGTGTTTATTCCTCTATTTCAAGTGTATTCTGCCTTGTATTTCATTCATTTACCATTCTAGGCACCTTCAAGTTAACAACGTAGGATTCACACACTTTTAATGTGCTCTAAACTCGAAATCTGGAATTCCTGGATCTAAGATACCTTTTCTACATGAACAACTCAGTTGGAGAAGTGTTTTATACATGTTCTATGCTAGTTCTCATGTATTTATTGTCGTTTTGCCAGAGTTACTGATGTTTTCTTGTAGTTTCTAACATTAGGCTTTCTTGTTCCTGAGAAACATTGGGAACATCTACAAACAACTACCTAAACACTGTTATGAACCTGGAACGCTCGGGGAACATTGTCTCTCAACTATGTTATAGAGTTTATTGATACATTTCACTGAAGTGTAAGACTTTCCAAAGCTGGTTAATGTGTTTATTCCTCTATTTCAAGTGTATTCTGCCTTGCATTTCACTCATTTACCATTCTAGGCACCTTCAAGTTAACAACGTAGGATTCACACACTTTTAATGTGCTCTAAACTCGAAATCTGGAATTCCTGGATCTAAGATACCTTTTCTACATGAACAACACAGTTGGAGAAGTGTTTTATACATGTTCTATGCTAGTTCTCATGTATTTATTGTCGTTTTGCCAGAGTTACTGATGTTTTCTTGTAGTTTCTAACATTAGGCCTTCTTGTTCAGGTAGAAACATTGGGAACATCTACAAACAACTACCTAAACACTGTTATGAACCTGGAAAGCTCGGGAACATTGTCTCTCAACTATGTTATAGAGTTTATTGATACATTTCACTGAAGTGTAAGACTTTCCAAAGCTGGTTAATGTGTTTATTCCTCTATTTCAAGTGTATTCTGCCTTGTATTTCACTCATTTACCATTCTAGGCTCCTTCAAGTTAACAACGTAGGATTCATACACTGTTAAATGTGCTCTAAACTCGAATTCTGTAATTCCTGGATCTAAGACACCTTTTCTACATGAACAACTCAGTTGGAGAAGTGTTTATACATGTTCTATGCTAGTTCTCATGTATTTATTGTCGTTTTTGCCAGAGTTACTGATGTTTTCTTGTAGTTTCTAACATTAGGCCTTCTTGTTCAGGTAGAAACATTGGGAACATCTACAAACAACTACCTAAACACTGTTATGAACCTGGAAAGCTCGGGAACATTGTCTCTCAACTATGTTATAGAGTTTATTGATACATTTCACTGAAGTGTAAGACTTTCCAAAGCTGGTTAATGTGTTTATTCCTCTATTTCAAGTGTATTCTGCCTTGTATTTCACTCATTTACCATTTTAGGCTCCTTCAAGTTAACAACGTAGGATTCATTCACTGTTAAATGTGCTCTAAACTCGAATTCTGTAATTCCTGGATCTAAGATAACTTTTCTACATGAACAACTCAGTTGGAGAAGTGTTTTATACATGTTCTATGCTAGTTCTCATGTATTTATTGTCGTTTTGCCAGAGTTACTGATGTTTTCTTGTAGTTTCTAACATTAGGCCCTTCTTGTTCAGGTAGAAACATTGGGAACATCTACAAACAACTACCTAAACACTGTTATGAACCTGGAACGCTCGGGAACATTGTCTCTCAACTATGTTATAGAGTTTATTGATACATTTCACTGAAGTGTAAGACTTTCCAAAGCTGGTTAATGTGTTTATTCCTCTATTTCAAGTGTATTCTGCCTTGTATTTCACTCATTTACCATTCTAGGCTCCTTCAAGTTAACAACGTAGGATTCATACACTGTTAAATGTGCTCTAAACTCGAATTCTGTAATTCCTGGATCTAAGACACCTTTTCTACATGAACAACTCAGTTGGAGAAGTGTTTTATACATGTTCTATGCTAGTTCTCATGTATTTATTGTCGTTTTGCCAGAGTTACTGATGTTTTCTTGTAGTTTCTAACATTAGGCCTTCTTGTTCAGGAGAAACATTGGGAACATCTACAAACAACTACCTAAACACTGTTATCAACCTGGAACGCTCGGGAACATTGTCTCTCAACTATGTTATAGAGTTTATTGATACATTTCACTGAAGTGTAAGACTTTCCAAAGCTGGTTAATGTGTTTATTCCTCTATTTCAAGTGTATTCTGCCTTGCATTTCACTCATTTACCATTCTAGTCACCTTCAAGTTAACAACGTAGGATTCACACACTTTTAATGTGCTCTAAACTCGAAATCTGGAATTCCTGGATCTAAGATACCTTTTCTACATGAACAACACAGTTGGAGAAGTGCTTTATACATGTTCTATGCTAGTTCTCATGTATTTATTGTCGTTTTGCCAGAGTTACTGATGTTGTCTTGTAGTTTCTAACATTAGGCCTTCTTGTTCAGGTAGAAACATTGGGAACATCTAAAACAACTACCTAAACACTGTTATGAACCTGGAACGCTCGGGAACATTGTCTCTCAACTATGTTATAGAGTTTATTGATACATTTCACTGAAGTGTAAGATTTTCCAAAGCTGGTTAATGTGTTTATTCCTCTATTTCAAGTGTATTCTGCCTTGTATTTCACTCATTTACCATTTTAGGCTCCTTCAAGTTAACGACGTGGGATTCATTCACTGTTAAATGTGCTCTAAACTCGAATTCTGTAATTCCTGGATCTAAGATAACTTTTCTACATGAACAACTCAGTTGGAGAAGTGTTTTATACATGTTCTATGCTAGTTCTCATGTATTTATTGTCGTTTTGCCAGAGTTACTGATGTTTTCTTGTAGTTTCTAACATTAGGCCTTCTTGTTCAGGCTAGAAACATTGGGAACATCTACAAACAACTACCTAAACACTGTTATGAACCTGGAACGCTTGGGAACATTGTCTCTCAACTATGTTATAGAGTTTATTGATACATTTCACTGAAGTGTAAGACTTTCCAAAGCTGGTTAATGTGTTTATTCCTCTATTTCAAGTGTATTCTGCCTTGTATTTCACTCATTTACCATTATAGGCTCCTTCAAGTTAACAACGTAGGATTCATACACTGTTAAATGTGCTCTAAACTCGAATTCTGTAATTCCTGGATCTAAGACACCTTTTCTACATGAATAACTCAGTTGGAGAAGTGTTTTATACATGTTCTATGCTAGTTCTCATGTATTTATTGTCATTTTGCCAGAGTTACTGATGTTTTCTTGTAGTTTCTAACATTAGGCCTTCTTGTTCAGGTATAAACATTGGGAACATGAACAAACAACTACTTAAACAATATTATGAACCTGGAACGCTCGGGAACATTGTCTCTCAACTATGTTATAGAGTTTATTGATACATTTCACCGAAGTGTAAGGCTTTCCAAAGCTGGTTAATGTGTTTATTCCTCTATTTCAAGTGTATTCTGCCTTGCATTTCACTCATTTACCATTCTAGGCACCTTCAAGTTAACAACGTAGGATTCACACACTTTTAATGTGCTCTAAACTCGAAATCTGGAATTCCTGGATCTAAGATACCTTTTCTACATGAACAACACAGTTGGAGAAGTGCTTTATACATGTTCTATGCTAGTTCTCATGTATTTATTGTCGTTTTGCCAGAGTTACTGATGTTTTCTTGTAGTTTCTAACATTAGGCCTTCTTGTTCAGGTAGAAACATTGGGAACATCTAAAACAACTACCTAAACACTGTTATGAACCTGGAACGCTCGGGAACATTGTCTCTCAACTATGTTATAGAGTTTATTGATACATTTCACTGAAGTGTAAGACTTTCCAAAGCTGTTTAATGTGTTTATTCCTCTATTTCAAGTGTATTCTGCCTTGCATTTCACTCATTTACCATTCTAGGCACCTTCAAGTTAACAACGTAGGATTCACACACTTTTAATGTGCTCTAAACTCGAAATCTGGAATTCCTGGATCTAAGATACCTTTTCTACATGAACAACACAGTTGGAGAAGTGTTTTATACATGTTCTATGCTAGTTCTCATGTATTTATTGTCGTTTTGCCAGAGTTACTGATGTTGTCTTGTAGTTTCTAACATTAGGCCTTCTTGTTCAGGTAGAAACATTGGGAACATCTAAAACAACTACCTAAACACTGTTATGAACCTGGAACGCTCGGGAACATTGTCTCTCAACTATGTTATAGAGTTTATTGATACATTTCACTGAAGTGTAAGATTTTCCAAAGCTGGTTAATGTGTTTATTCCTCTATTTCAAGTGTATTCTGCCTTGTATTTCACTCATTTACCATTTTAGGCTCCTTCAAGTTAACGACGTAGGATTCATTCACTGTTAAATGTGCTCTAAACTCGAATTCTGTAATTCCTGGATCTAAGATAACTTTTCTACATGAACAACTCAGTTGGAGAAGTTTTTTATACATGTTCTATGCTAGTTCTCATGTATTTATTGTCGTTTTGCCAGAGTTACTGATGTTTTCTTGTAGTTTCTAACATTAGGCCTTCTTGTTCAGGTAGAAACATTGGGAACATCTACAAACAACTACCTAAACACTGTTATGAACCTGGAACGCTTGGGAACATTGTCTCTCAACTATGTTATAGAGTTTATTGATACATTTCACTGAAGTGTAAGACTTTCCAAAGCTGGTTAATGTGTTTATTCCTCTATTTCAAGTGTATTCTGCCTTGTATTTCACTCATTTACCATTATAGGCTCCTTCAAGTTAACAACGTAGGATTCATACACTGTTAAATGTGCTCTAAACTCGAATTCTGTAATTCCTGGATCTAAGACACCTTTTCTACATGAACAACTCAGTTGGAGAAGTGTTTTATACATGTTCTATGCTAGTTCTCATGTATTTATTGTCATTTTGCCAGAGTTACTGATGTTTTCTTGTAGTTTCTAACATTAGGCCTTCTTGTTCAGGTATAAACATTGGGAACATGAACAAACAACTACTTAAACAATATTATGAACCTGGAACGCTCGGGAACATTGTCTCTCAACTATGTTATAGAGTTTATTGATACATTTCACCGAAGTGTAAGGCTTTCCAAAGCTGGTTAATGTGTTTATTCCTCTATTTCAAGTGTATTCTGCCTTGTATTTCATTCATTTACCATTCTAGGCACCTTCAAGTTAACAACGTCGGATTCACACACTTTTAATATGCTCTAAACTCAAAATCTGTAATTCCTGGATCTAAGATACCTTTTCTACATGAACAACTCAGTTGGAGAAGTGTTTTATACATGTTCTATGCTAGTTCTCATGTATTTATTGTAGTTTTGCCAGAGTTACTGATGTTTTCTTGTAGTTTCTAACATTAGGCCTTCTTGTTCAGGTAGAAACATTGGGAACATCTAAAACAACTACCTAAACACTGTTATGAACCTGGAACGCTCGGGAACATTGTCTCTCAACTATGTTATAGAGTTTATTGATACATTTCACTGAAGTGTAAGACTTTCCAAAGCTGTTTAATGTGTTTATTCCTCTATTTCAAGTGTATTCTGCCTTGCATTTCACTCATTTACCATTCTAGGCACCTTCAAGTTAACAACGTAGGATTCACACACTTTTAATGTGCTCTAAACTCGAAATCTGGAATTCCTGGATCTAAGATACCTTTTCTACATGAACAACACAGTTGGAGAAGTGTTTTATACATGTTCTATGCTAGTTCTCATGTATTTATTGTCGTTTTGCCAGAGTTACTGATGTTGTCTTGTAGTTTCAAACATTAGGCCTTCTTGTTCAGGTAGAAACATTGGGAACATCTAAAACAACTACCTAAACACTGTTATGAACCTGGAACGCTCGGGAACATTGTCTCTCAACTATGTTATAGAGTTTATTGATACATTTCACTGAAGTGTAAGATTTTCCAAAGCTGGTTAATGTGTTTATTCCTCTATTTCAAGTGTATTCTGCCTTGTATTTCACTCATTTACCATTTTAGGCTCCTTCAAGTTAACGACGTAGGATTCATTCACTGTTAAATGTGCTCTAAACTCGAATTCTGTAATTCCTGGATCTAAGATAACTTTTCTACATGAACAACTCAGTTGGAGAAGTGTTTTATACATGTTCTATGCTAGTTCTCATGTATTTATTGTCGTTTTGCCAGAGTTACTGATGTTTTCTTGTAGTTTCTAACATTAGGCCTTCTTGTTCAGGTAGAAACATTGGGAACATCTACAAACAACTACCTAAACACTGTTATGAACCTGGAAAGCTCGGGAACATTGTCTCTCAACTATGTTATAGAGTTTATTGATACATTTCACTGAAGTGTAAGAATTTCCAAAGCTGGTTAATGTGTTTATTCCTCTATTTCAAGTGTATTCTGCCTTGTATTTCACTCATTTACCATTCTAAGCTCCTTCAAGTTAACAACGTAGGATTCATACACTGTTAAATGTGCTCTAAACTCGAATTCTGTAATTCCTGGATCTAAGACACCTTTTCTACATGAACAACTCAGTTGGAGAAGTGTTTTATACATGTTCTATGCTAGTTCTCATGTATTTATTGTCATTTTGCCAGAGTTACTGATGTTTTCTTGTAGTTTCTAACATTAGGCCTTCTTGTTCAGGTATAAACATTGGGAACATGAACAAACAACTACTTAAACAATATTATGAACCTGGAACGCTCGGGAACATTGTCTCTCAACTATGTTATAGAGTTTATTGATACATTTCACCGAAGTGTAAGGCTTTCCAAAGCTGGTTAATGTGTTTATTCCTCTATTTCAAGTGTATTCTGCCTTGTATTTCATTCATTTACCATTCTAGGCTCCTTCAAGTTAACAACGTAGGATTCATACACTTTTAATGTGCTCTAAACTCGAAATCTGGAATTCCTGGATCTAAGATACCTTTTATACATGAACAACTCAGTTGGAGAAGTGTTTTATACATGTTCTATGCTAGTTCTCATGTATTTATTGTCGTTTTGCCAGAGTTACTGATGTTTTCTTGTAGTTTCTAACATTAGGCCTTCTTGTTCAGGAGAAACATTGGGAACATCTACAAACAACTACCTAAACACTGTTATGAACCTGGAACGCTCGGGAACATTGTCTTTCAACTATGTTATAGAGTTTATTGATACATTTCACTGAAGTGTAAGACTTTCCAAAGCTGGTTAATGTGTTTATTCCTCTATTTCAAGTGTATTCTGCCTTGTATTTCATTCATTTACCATTCTAGGCTCCTTCAAGTTAACAACGTAGGATTCATACACTTTTAATGTGCTCTAAACTCGAAATCTGGAATTCCTGGATCTAAGATACCTTTTCTACATGAACAACTCAGTTGGAGAATTGTTTTATACATGTTCTATGCTAGTTCTCATGTATTTATTGTCATTTTGCCAGAGTTACTGATGTTTTCTTGTAGTTTCTAACATTAGGCCTTCTTGTTCAGGTATAAACATTGGGAACATGAACAAACAACTACTTAAACAATATTATGAACCTGGAACGCTCGGGAACATTGTCTCTCAACTATGTTATAGAGTTTATTGATACATTTCACCGAAGTGTAAGGCTTTCCAAAGCTGGTTAATGTGTTTATTCCTCTATTTCAAGTGTATTCTGCCTTGTATTTCATTCATTTACCATTCTAGGCACCTTCAAGTTAACAACGTAGGATTCACACACTTTTAATGTGCTCTAAACTCGAAATCTGGAATTCCTGGATCTAAGATACCTTTTCTACATGAACAACTCAGTTGGAGAAGTGTTTTATACATGTTCTATGCTAGTTCTCATGTATTTATTGACGTTTTGCCAGAGTTACTGATGTTTTCTTGTAGTTTCTAACATTAGGCCTTCTTGTTCAGGAGAAACATTGGGAACATCTACAAACAACTACCTAAACACTGTTATGAACCTGGAACGCTCGGGAACATTGTCTCTCAACTATGTTATAGAGTTTATTGATACATTTCACTGAAGTGTAAGACTTTCCAAAGCTGGTTAATGTGTTTATTCCTCTATTTCAAGTGTATTCTGCCTTGCATTTCACTCATTTACCATTCTAGGCACCTTCAAGTTAACAACGTAGGATTCACACACTTTTTATGTGCTCTAAACTCGAAATCTGGAATTCCTGGATCTAAGATACCTTTTCTACATGAACAACACAGTTGGAGAAGTGTTTTATACATGTTCTATGCTAGTTCTCATGTATTTATTGTCGTTTTGCCAGAGTTACTGATGTTTTCTTGTAGTTTCTAACATTAGGCCTTCTTGTTCAGGAGAAACATTGGGAACATCTACAAACAACTACCTAAACACTGTTATGAACCTGGAACGCTCGGGAACATTGTCTCTCAACTATGTTATAGAGTTTATTGATACATTTCACTGAAGTGTAAGATTTTCCAAAGCTGGTTAATGTGTTTATTCCTCTATTTCAAGTGTATTCTGCCTTGTATTTCACTCATTTACCATTTTAGGCTCCTTCAAGTTAACGACGTAGGATTCATTCACTGTTAAATGTGCTCTAAACTCCAATTCTGTAATTCCTGGATCTAAGATAACTTTTCTACATGAACAACTCAGTTGGAGAAGTGTTTTATACATGTTCTATGCTAGTTCTCATGTATTTATTGTCGTTTTGCCAGAGTTACTGATGTTTTCTTGTAGTTTCTAACATTAGGCCTTCTTGTTCAGGTAGAAACATTGGGAACATCTACAAACAACTACCTAAACACTGTTATAAACCTGGAACGCTCGGGAACATTGTCTCTCAACTATGTTATAGAGTTTATTGATACATTTCACTGAAGTGTAAGACTTTCCAAAGCTGGTTAATGTGTTTATTCCTCTATTTCAAGTGTATTCTGCCTTGTATTTCACTCATTTACCATTCTAGGCTCCTTCAAGTTAACAACGTAGGATTCATACACTGTTAAATGTGCTCTAAACTCTAATTCTGTAATTCCTGGATCTAAGACACCTTTTCTACATGAACAACTCAGTTGGAGAATTGTTTTATACATGTTCTATGCTAGTTCTCATGTATTTATTGTCATTTTGCCAGAGTTACTGATGTTTTCTTGTAGTTTCTAACATTAGGCCTTCTTGTTCAGGTATAAACATTGGGAACATGAACAACCAACTACTTAAACAATATTATGAACCTGGAACTCTCGGGAACATTGTCTCTCAACTATGTTATAGAGTTTATTGATACATTTCACCGAAGTGTAAGGCTTTCCAAAGCTGGTTAATGTGTTTATTCCTCTATTTCAAGTGTATTCTGCCTTGTATTTCATTCATTTACCATTCTAGGCACCTTCAAGTTAACAACGTAGGATTCACACACTTTTAATGTGCTCTAAACTCGAAATCTGGAATTCCTGGATCTAAGATACCTTTTCTACATGAACAACTCAGTTGGAGAAGTGTTTTATACATGTTCTATGCTAGTTCTCATGTATTTATTGTCGTTTTGCCAGAGTTACTGATGTTTTCTTGTAGTTTCTAACATTAGGCCTTCTTGTTCAGGAGAAACATTGGGAACATCTACAAACAACTACCTAAACACTGTTATGAACCTGGAACGCTCGGGAACATTGTCTCTCAACTATGTTATAGAGTTTATTGATACATTTCACTTAAGTGTAAGACTTTCCAAAGCTGGTTAATGTGTTTATTCCTCTATTTCAAGTGTATTCTGCCTTGTATTTCACTCATTTACCATTCTAGGCTCCTTCAAGTTAACAACGTAGGATTCATACACTGTTAAATGTGCTCTAAACTCGAATTCTGTAATTCCTGGATCTAAGACACCTTTTCTACATGAACAACTCAGTTGGAGAAGTGTTTTATACATGTTCTATGCTAGTTCTCATGTATTTATTGTCGTTTTGCCAGAGTTACTGATGTTTTCTTGTAGTTTCTAACATTAGGCCTTCTTGTTCAGGTATAAACATTGGGAACATGAACAAACAACTACTTAAACAATATTATGAACCTGGAACGCTCGGGAACATTGTCTCTCAACTATGTTATAGAGTTTATTGATACATTTCACCGAAGTGTAAGGCTTTCCAAACCTGGTTAATGTGTTTATTCCTCTATTTCAAGTGTATTCTGCCTTGTATTTCATTCATTTACCATTCTAGGCACCTTCAAGTTAACAACGTAGGATTCACACACTTTTAATGTGCTCTAAACTCGAAATCTGGAATTCCTGGATCTAAGATACCTTTTCTACATGAACAACTCAGTTGGAGAAGTGTTTTATACACGTTCTATGCTAGTTGTCATGTATTTATTGTCGTTTTGCCAGAGTTACTGATGTTTTCTTGTAGTTTCTAACATTAGGCCTTCTTGTTCAGGAGAAACATTGGGAACATCTACAAACAACTACCTAAACACTGTTATGAACCTGGAACGCTCGGGAACATTGTCTCTCAACTATGTTATAGAGTTTATTGATACATTTCACTGAAGTGTAAGACTTTCCAAAGCTGGTTAATGTGTTTATTCCTCTATTTCAAGTGTATTCTGCCTTGTATTTCATTCATTTACCATTCTAGGCTCCTTCAAGTTAACAACGTAGGATTCATACACTTTTAATGTGCTCTAAACTAGAAATCTGGAATTCCTGGATCTAAGATACCTTTTCTACATGAACAACTCAGTTGGAGAATTGTTTTATACATGTTCTATGCTAGTTCTCATGTATTTATTGTCATTTTGCCAGAGTTACTGATGTTTTCTTGTAGTTTCTAACATTAGGCCTTCTTGTTCAGGTATAAACATTGGGAACATGAACAAACAACAACCTAAACACTGTTATTAACCTGGAACACTCGGAATCATTGTCTCTCAACTATGTTATAGAGTTTATTGATACATTTCACTGAAGTGTAAGGCTTTCCAAAGCTGGTTAATGTGTTTATTCCTCTATTTCAAGTGTATTCTGCCTTGTATTTCACTCATTTACCATTCTAGGCTCCTTCAAGTTAACAACGTAGGATTCATACACTGTTAAATGTGCTCTAAACTCGAATTCTCTAATTCCTGGATCTAAGATACCTTTTCTACATGAACAACTCAGTTGGAGAAGTGTTTTATACATGTTCTATGCTAGTTCTCATGTATTTATTGTCGTTTTGCCAGAGTTACTGATGTTTTCTTGTAGTTTCAAACATTAGGCCTTCTTGTTCAGGTATAAACATTGGGAACATGAACAAACAACTACCTAAACACTGTGATGAACCTGGAACGCTCGGGAACATTGTCTCTCAACTATGTTATAGAGTTTAATGATACATTTCACTGAAGTTTAAGACTTTCCAAAGCTGGTTAATGTGTTTATTCCTCTATTTCAAGTGGATTCTGCGTTGTGTTTCACTCATTTACCATTCTAGGCTCCTTCAAGTTAACAACGTAGGATTCATACACTGTTAAATGTGCTCTAAACTCGAATTCTGTAATTCCTGGATCTAAGATAACTTTTCTACATGAACAACTCAGTTGGAGAAGTGTTTTATACATGTTCTATGCTAGTTCTCATGTATTTATTGTCGTTTTGCCAGAGTTACTGATGTTTTCTTGTAGTTTCTAACATTAGGCCTTCTTGTTCAGGTAGAAACATTGGGAACATCTACAAACAACTACCTAAACACTGTTATGAACCAGGAAAGCTCGGGAACATTGTCTCTCAACTATGTTATAGAGTTTATTGATACATTTCACTGAAGTGTAAGACTTTCCAAAGCTGGTTAATGTGTTTATTCCTCTATTTCAAGTGTATTCTGCCTTGTATTTCACTCATTTACCATTCTAGGCTCCTTCAAGTTAACAACGTAGGATTCATACACTGTTAAATGTGCTCTAAACTCGAATTCTGTAATTCCTGGATCTAAGACACCTTTTCTACATGAACAACTCAGTTGGATAAGTGTTTTATACATGTTCTATGCTAGTTCTCATGAATTTATTGTCGTTTTGCCAGAGTTCCTGATGTTTTCTAGTAGTTTCTAACATTAGGCCTTCTTGTTCAGGTATAAACATTGGGAACATGAACAAACAACTACCTAAACACTGTTATGAAACTGGAACCCTCGGGAACATTGTCTCTCAACTATGTTATAGAGTTTATTGATACATTTCACTGAAGTATAAGACTTTCCAAAGCTGGTTAATGTGTTTATTCCTCTATTTCAAGTGTATTCTGCCTTGTATTTCACTCATTTACCATTCTAGGCTCCTTCAAGTTAACAACGTAGGATTCACACACTTTTAATGTGCTCTAAACTCGAAATCTGGAATTCCTGGATCTAAGATACCTTTTCTACATGAACAACTCAGTTGGAGAAGTGTTTTATACACGTTCTATGCTAGTTGTCATGTATTTATTGTCGTTTTGCCAGAGTTACTGATGTTTTCTTGTAGTTTCTAACATTAGGCCTTCTTGTTCAGGAGAAACATTGGGAACATCTACAAACAACTACCTAAACACTGTTATGAACCTGGAACGCTCGGGAACATTGTCTCTCAACTATGTTATAGAGTTTATTGATACATTTCACTGAAGTGTAAGACTTTCCAAAGCTGGTTAATGTGTTTATTCCTCTATTTCAAGTGTATTCTGCCTTGTATTTCATTCATTTACCATTCTAGGCTCCTTCAAGTTAACAACGTAGGATTCATACACTTTTAATGTGCTCTAAACTAGAAATCTGGAATTCCTGGATCTAAGATACCTTTTCTACATGAACAACTCAGTTGGAGAATTGTTTTATACATGTTCTATGCTAGTTCTCATGTATTTATTGTCATTTTGCCAGAGTTACTGATGTTTTCTTGTATTTTCTAACATTAGGCCTTCTTGTTCAGGTATAAACATTGGGAACATGAACAAACAACAACCTAAACACTGTTATTAACCTGGAACACTCGGAATCATTGTCTCTCAACTATGTTATAGAGTTTATTGATACATTTCACTGAAGTGTAAGGCTTTCCAAAGCTGGTTAATGTGTTTATTCCTCTATTTCAAGTGTATTCTGCCTTGTATTTCACTCATTTACCATTCTAGGCTCCTTCAAGTTAACAACGTAGGATTCATACACTGTTAAATGTGCTCTAAACTCGAATTCTCTAATTCCTGGATCTAAGATACCTTTTCTACATGAACAACTCAGTTGGAGAAGTGTTTTATACATGTTCTATGCTAGTTCTCATGTATTTATTGTCGTTTTGCCAGAGTTACTGATGTTTTCTTGTAGTTTCAAACATTAGGCCTTCTTGTTCAGGTATAAACATTGGGAACATGAACAAACAACTACCTAAACACTGTGATGAACCTGGAACGCTCGGGAACATTGTCTCTCAACTATGTTATAGAGTTTAATGATACATTTCACTGAAGTTTAAGACTTTCCAAAGCTGGTTAATGTGTTTATTCCTCTATTTCAAGTGGATTCTGCGTTGTATTTCACTCATTTACCATTCTAGGCTCCTTCAAGTTAACAACGTAGGATTCATACACTGTTAAATGTGCTCTAAACTCGAATTCTGTAATTCCTGGATCTAAGATAACTTTTCTACATGAACAACTCAGTTGGAGAAGTGTTTTATACATGTTCTATGCTAGTTCTCATGTATTTATTGTCGTTTTGCCAGAGTTACTGATGTTTTCTTGTAGTTTCTAACATTAGGCCTTCTTGTTCAGGTAGAAACATTGGGAACATCTACAAACAACTACCTAAACACTGTTATGAACCAGGAAAGCTCGGGAACATTGTCTCTCAACTATGTTATAGAGTTATTGATACATTTCACTGAAGTGTAAGACTTTCCAAAGCTGGTTAATGTGTTTATTCCTCTATTTCAAGTGTATTCTGCCTTGTATTTCACTCATTTACCATTCTAGGCTCCTTCAAGTTAACAACGTAGGATTCATACACTGTTAAATGTGCTCTAAACTCGAATTCTGTAATTCCTGGATCTAAGACACCTTTTCTACATGAACAACCCAGTTGGATAAGTGTTTTATACATGTTCTATGCTAGTTCTCATGAATTTATTGTCGTTTTGCCAGAGTTACTGATGTTTTCTAGTAGTTTCTAACATTAGGCCTTCTTGTTCAGGTATAAACATTGGGAACATGAACAAACAACTACCTAAACACTGTTATGAAACTGGAACCCTCGGGAACATTGTCTCTCAACTATGTTATAGAGTTTATTGATACATTTCACTGAAGTATAAGACTTTCCAAAGCTGGTTAATGTGTTTATTCCTCTATTTCAAGTGTATTCTGCCTTGTATTTCACTCATTTACCATTCTAGGCTCCTTCAAGTTAACAACGTAGGATTCATACACTGTTAAATGTGCTCTAAACTCGAATTCTGTAAATCCTGGATCTAAGACACCTTTTCTACATGAACAACTCAGTTGGAGAAGTGTTTTATACATGTTCTATGCTAGTTCTCATGTATTTATTGTCGTTTTGCCAGAGTTACTGATGTTTTCTTGTAGTTTCTAACATTAGGCCTTCTTGTTCAGGTAGAAACATTGGGAACATCTAGAAACAACTACCTAAACACTGTTATGGACCTGGAACGCTCGGGAACATTGTCTCTCAACTATGTTATAGAGTTTATTGATACATTTCACTGAAGTGTAAGGCTTTCCAAAGCTGGTTAATGTGTTTATTCCTCTATTTCAAGTGTATTCTGCCTTGTATTTCATTCATTTACCATTCTAGGCACCTTCAAGTTAACAACGTAGGATTCATACACTGTTAAATGTGCTCTAAACTCAAATTCTCTAATTCCTGGATCTAAGATACCTTTTCTACATGAACAACTCAGTTGGAGAAGTGTTTTATACATGTTCTATGCTAGTTCTCATGTATTTATTGTCGTTTTGCCAGAGTTACTGATGTTTTCTTGTAGTTTCTAACATTAGGCCTTCTTGTTCAGGTATAAACATTGGGAACATGAACAAACAACTACCTGAACACTGTGATGAACCTGGAACGCTCGGGAACATTGTCTCTCAACTATGTTATAGAGTTTAATGATACATTTCACTGATGTTTAAGACTTTCCAAAGCTGGTTAATGTGTTTATTCCTCTATTTCAAGTGTATTCTGCCTTGTATTTCACTCATTTACCATTCTAGGCTCCTTCAAGTTAACAACGTAGGATTCATACACTGTTAAATGTGCTCTAAACTCGAATTCTGTAATTCCTGGATCTAAGATAACTTTTCTACATGAACAACTCAGTTGGAGAAGTGTTTTATACATGTTCTATGCTAGTTCTCATGTATTTATTGTCGTTTTGCCAGAGTTACTGATGTTTTCTTGTAGTTTCTAACACTAGGCCTTCTTGTTCAGGTAGAAACATTGGGAACATCTACAAACAACTACCTAAACACTGTTATGAACCTGGAAAGCTCGGGAACATTGTCTCTCAACTATGTTATAGAGTTTATTGATACATTTCACTGAAGTGTATGACTTTCCAAAGCTGGTTAATGTGTTTATTCCTCTATTTCAAGTGTATTCTGCCTTGTATTTCACTCATTTACCATTCTAGGCTCCTTCAAGTTAACAACGTAGGATTCATACACTGTTAAATGTGCTCTAAACTCAAATTCTGTAATTCCTGGATCTAAGACACCTTTTCTACATAAACAACTCAGTTGGATAAGTGTTTTATACATTTTCTATGCTAGTTCTCATGTATTTATTGTCGTTTTGCCAGAGTTACTGATGTTTTCTTGTAGTTTCTAACATTAGGCCTTCTTGTTCAGGTAGAAACATTGGGAACATCTACAAACAACTACCTAAACACTGTTATGAACCTGGAACGCTCGGGAACATTGTGTCCCAACTATGTTATAGAGTTTATTGATACATTTCACTGAAGTGTAAGACTTTCCAAAGCTGGTTAATGTATTTATTCCTCTATTTCAACTGTATTCTGCCTTGTATTTCACTCATTTACTATTCTAGGCTCCTTCAAGTTAACAACGTAGGATTCATACACTGTTAAATGTGCTCTAAACTCGAATTCTGTAATTCCTGGATCTAAGACACCTTTTCTACATGAACAACTCAGTTGGAGAAGTGTTTTATACATGTTCTATGCTAGTTCTCATGTATTTATTGTCATTTTGCCAGAGTTACTGATGTTTTCTTGTAGTTTCTAACATTAGGCCTTCTTGTACAGGTAGAAACATTGGGAACATCTACAAACAACTACCTTAACACTGTTATGATCTTGGAAAGCTCGGGAACATTGTCTCTCAACTATGTTATAGAGTTTAATAATACATTTCACTGAAGTGTAAGATTTTCCAAAGCTGGTTACTGTGATTATTCCTCTATTTCAAGTGTATTCTTCCTTGTATTTCACTCCTTTACCATTCTAGGCTCCTTCAGGTTAACTACGTAGGATTCATACACTGTTAAATGTGCTCTAAATTCCTATTTTGTAATCCCTGGATCTAAGATACCTTTTCTACATGAACAACTCAGTTGGAGAAGTGTTTTATACATGTTCTATGCTCGTTCTCATGTATTTATTGTCGTTTTGCCAGAGTTACTGAAGTTTTCTTGTAGTTTTCTAACATTAGGCCTTCTTGTCCAGGTATAAACATTGGGAACATCTACAAACAACTACCTAAACACTGTTATGAACCTGGAAAGCTCGGGAACATTGTCTCTCTACTATGTTATAAAGTTTAATGATACATTTCAGTGAAGTGTAAGGCTTTCCAAAGCTGGTTAATGTGTTTATTGTTCTATTTCAAGTGTATTCTGCCTTGTATTTCATTCCTTTACCATTCTAGGATCCTTCAAGTTAACAACGTAGGATTCATACACTGTTAAATGTGCTCTAAACTCGAATTCTGTAATTCCTCGATCTAAGATACCTTTTCTACATGAACAACTCAGTTGGAGAATTGTTTCATACATGTTTTATGCTAGTTCTCATGTATTTATTGTCATTTTGCCAGAGTTACTGATGTTTTCTTGTAGTTTCTAACATTAGGCCTTCTTGTTCAGGTAGAAACATTGGGAACATCTACAAACAACTACCTAAACACTGTTATGATCCTGGAAAGCTCGGGAACATTGTCTCTCTACTATGTTATAGAGTTTAATGATACATTTCACTGAAGTGTAAGAATTTCCAAAGCTGGTTAATGTGTTCATTCCTCTATTTCAAGTGTATTCTGCCTTGTATTTCACTCCTTTACCATTCTAGGCTCCTTCAAGTTAACAACGTAGGATTCATACACTGTTTAATGTGCTCTAAACTCGAAATCTGGAATTCCTGGATCTAAGATACCTTTTCTACATGAACAACTCAGTTGGAGAAGTGTTTTATACATGTTCTATGCTAGTTCTCATGTATTTATTGTCATTTTGCCAGAGTTACTGATGTTTTCTTGTAGTTTCTAACAATAGGCCTTCTTGTTCAGGTAGAAACATTGGAACATCTACAAACAACTACCTAAACACTGTTATGAACCTGGAATTCTCGGGACCATTGTCTCTCTACTATGTTATAGAGTTTAATGATACATTTCAGTGAAGTGTAAGGCTTTCCAAAGCTGGTTAATTTGTTTATTCCTCTATTTCAAGTGTATTCTGCCTTGTATTTCATTCCTTTACCATTCTAGGATCCTTGCACTTAACAACGTAGGATTCAAACACTGTTTAATGGGCTCTAAACTCGAAATCTGGAATTCCTGGATCTAAGATACCTTTTCTACATGAACAACTCAGTTGGAGAAGTGTTTTATACATGTTCTATGCTGGTTCTCATGTATTTATTGTCATTTTGCCAGAGTTACTGATGTTTTCTTGTAGGTAATAACATTAGGCCTTCTTGTTCAGGTATCAACATTGGGAACATCTACAAACAACTACCTAAACACTGTTATGATCCTGGAAAGCTCGGGAATATTGTCTCTCTACTACGTTATAGAGTTTAATGATACATTTCACTGAAGTGTAAGACTTTCCAAAGCTGGTTAATGTATTTATTCCTCTATTTCAAGTGTATTCTGCCTTGTATTTCACTCCTTTACCATTCTAGGCTCCTTCAAGTTAACTACGTAGGCTTCATACACTGTTAAATGTGCTCTAAACTCAAAATCTGGAATTCCTGGATCTAAGATACCTTTTCTACATGAACAACTCAGTTGGAGAAGTGTTTTATACATGTTCTATGCTGGTTCTCATGTATTTATTGTCATTTTGCCAGAGTTACTGATGTTTTCCTGTAGGTAATAACATTAGGCCTTCTTGTTCAGGTATCAACATTGGGAACATCTACAAACAACTACCTAAACACTGTTATGATCCTGGAAAGCTCGGGAACATTGTCTCTCTACTATGTTATAGAGTTTAATGATACATTTCACTGAAGTGTAAGACTTTCCAAAGCTGGTTAATGTGTTTATTCCTCTATTTCAAGTGTATTGTGCCTTGTATTTCACTCCTTTACCATTCTAAGCTCCTTCAAGTTAACTACGTAGGCTTCATACACTGTTAAATGTGCTCTAAACTCGAATTCTGTAATTCCTGGATCTAAGATACCTTTTCTACATGAACAACTCAGTTGGAGAAGGGTTTCATACATGTTCTATGCTAGTTCTCAAGTATTTATTGTCATTTTGCCAGAGTTACTGATGTTTTCTTGTAGTTAATAACATTAGGCCTTCTTGTTCAGGTATCAACATTGGGAACATGAACAAACAATTATCTAAACACTGTGTTGAACCTGAAAAGCTTAGGAACATTGTCTCTTAACTTTGTTATGGAAGTGTTAGGCTTTCCAAAGCTGCTGAATGGGTTTATTTTCTATTTCAAGTGTACTCTGCCTTGTATTTCACACATTTTCCATTCTAGGCACCTTTAAGTTAACAACGTAGGATTCATACACTGTTCAATGTGCACTAAACTCGAATTCTGGAATTCCTGGATATTATACCTTTTCTACAGGAACAACTCAGTTGGAGAAGTGTTTTATACATGTTCTATGCTAGTTCTCATGTATTTATTGTCATTTTGCCAGAGTTACTGATGTTTTCTTGTAGTTACTAACATTAGGCCTTCTTGTTCAGGTAGAAACATTGGGAACATCTACAAACAACTACCTAAACACTGTTATGATCCTGGAAAGCTCGGGAACATTGTCTCTCTACTATGTTATAGAGTTTAATGATACATTTCACTGAAGTGTAAGACTTTCCAAAGCTGGTTAATGTGTTTATTCCTCTATTTCAAGTGTATTCTGCTTTGTATTTCACTCCTTTACCATTCTAGGCTCCTTCAAGTTAACTACGTAGGCTCCATACACTGTTAATGTGCTCTAAACTCGAATTCTGTAATTCCTGGATCTAAGATACCTTTTCTACACGAACAACTCAGTTGGAGAATTGTTTCATACACGTTCTATGCTAGTTCTCATGTATTTATTGTCATTTTGCCAGAGTTACTGATGTTTTCTTGTAGTTACTAACATTAGGCCTTCTTGTTCAGGTAGAAACATTGGGAACATCTACAAACAACTACCTAAACACTGTTATGATCCTGGAAAGCTCTGGAACATTGTCTCTCTAATATGTTATAGAGTTTAATGATACATTTCACTGAAGTGTAAGACTTTCCAAAGCTGGTTAATGTGTTTATTCCTCTATTTCAAGTGTATTCTGCCTTGTATTGCACTCCTTTACCATTCTAGTCTCCTTCAAGTTAACTACGTAGGCTTCATACACTGTTAAATGTGCTCTAAACTCAAATTTTGTAATTCCTGGATCTAAGATACCTTTTCTACATGAACAACTCAGTTGGAGAAGTGTTTTATACATGTTCTATGCTAGTTCTCATGTATTTATTGTCGTTTTGCCAGAGTTACTGAAGTTTTCTTGTAGTTTCTAACATTAGGCCTTCTTGTCCAGGTAGAAACATTGGGAACATCTACAAACAACTACCTAAACACTGTTATGAACCTGGAAAGCTCGGGAACATTGTCTCTCCTAAACAGTATATAAATCCTATGTTGTTTACTTAAAGGAGCCTAGAATGGTAAATGTGTGAAATACAAGGCATAATACACTTGAAATAGAGAAATAAACACCTAGCAGCTTTGGAAAGCCTTACACTTCACTGAAATGTATCATTAAACACTATAACATAGTTGAGAGACAATATTCCCGATCTTTTCAGGTTCATAACTGTGTTTAGGTAGTTGTTTGTCCATGTTCCCAATGTTTATACCTGGACAAGAAGGCCTAATGTTAGAAACTACAAGAAAACATCAGTTATTCTGGGAAAATGACAATAAATAGATGAGAACTCGCATAGAACATGTATAAAACACTTCTTCAACAGACAATTAATGTAGAAAACGTATCTTAGATCCAGGAATTCCTTAATTAAGTTTAGAGCTCATTAAACAGTGTATGAATCTTATTTTGTTTCCTTTAAGGAGCCTAGAATGGTGAATGTGTGAAATACACGGCAGAATACACTTGAAATACAGAAATAAAGACATTTAGCAGCTTTTGAAAGCCTTACACTTCACTGAGATGAATCATTAAACTCTAAAACGTAGTTGAGAGACAATGTTCCCGAGGTTTTTAGGTTCATAACAGTGTTTAGGTAGTGGTTTGTCCTTGTTCCCCATGTTTATAACAGGAGAAGAAGGCCTAATGTTAGAAACTACAAGAAAACATCAGTAATTCTGGGAAAACGACAATAAATAGATGAGAACTCGCATAGCACATGTTGTACAAAACACTTTTCCAAGTGAGTTTTTCATGTAGAAAAGGTATCTTAGATCCAGGAATTCCTTAATTAGAGTTTAGAGCACATTAAACAGTGTATGAATCTGATGTTTCCTTTAAGGGGCCTAGAATGGTGAATGTGTGAAATACACTGCAGAATACACTTGAAATAGAGAAATAAACACATTTAGCAGCTTTGGAAAGCCTTAAACTTCACCGCGATTTATCTTTAACTCTAAAACATAGTTGAGAGACAATGTTCCCATGGTTTACAGGTTCATAACAGTGTTGAGGTAGTTGTTTGTCCATGTTCCCAATGTTCATACCTGCACAATAAGGCCTAATGTTAGAAACTACAAGAAACATCAGTAATTCTGGGGAAATGACAATAAATAGATTTGAACTCACATGAACATGTATAAAACACTTCTCCAACTGAGTTGTTCCTATAGAAAACGTATCTTAGATCCATGAATTCCTAAATTTGAGTTTAGAGGACATTAAACAGTGTATGAATCCTATGTTGTTTACTTAAAGGAGCCTAGAATGGTAAATGTGTGAAATACAAGGCATAATACACTTGAAATAGAGAAATAAACACCTAGCAGCTTTGGAAAGCCTTACACTTCACTGAAATGAATCATTTAACACTATAACATAGTTGAGAGACAATGTTCTCGAGCTTTACAGGTTCATAACAGTGTTTAGGTAGTTGTTTGTCCATGATCCCTATGTTTATACCTGGACAAGATTGCCTAATGTTAGAAACTACAGAAAAACATCAATATTTCTGGGAAAACGACAATAAATAGATGAGAACTCGAATAGAACATGTACAAAACACTTCTTCAACAGAGCTGTTCTTGTAGAAAACGTATCTTAGATCCAGGAATTCCTTAATTCACGTTTAGAGCACATTAAACAGTGTATGAATCCTATGTTGTTTCCTTTAAGGAGCCTAGAATGGTGAATGTGTGAAATACACGGCAGAATACACTTGAAATAGAGGAATAAACACATTAACCAGCTTTGGAAAGTCTTACACTTCAGTGAAATGTATCATTAAACTCTATAACATAGTAGAGAGACAATGTTCCCGAGCTTTCCAGGATCATAACAGTGTTTAGGTAGTTGTTTTGTAGACGTTCCCAATGTTTATACCTGAACAAGAAGGCCTAATGTTAGAAAGTACAAGAAAACATCAGTAATTCTGGGGAAAGGACAATAAATAGATATGAACTCACATAGGACTTTTATAAAACACATCTCCAACGGAGTTGTTCGTGTAGAGAACGTATGTTAACTACAGGAATTCCTTAATGCGAGTTTAGAGCACATTTAACAGTGTATGAATCCTATGTTGTTTACTTAAAGAAGCCTAGAATGGTAAATTTGTGAAATACAAGGCAGAATACACTTAAAATAGAGAAATATATACATTTAGCAGCTTTAGAAAGCCTTAAACTTCACTGAAATGTATCATTAAACTCTATTACATAGTTGAGAGACAATGTTCCGGATCTTTTCAGGTTCATAACTGTGTTTAGGTAGTTGTTTGTCCATGTTCCCAATGTTTATACCTGAACAAGAAGGCCTAATGTTAGAAACTACAAGAAAACATAAGTAATTCTGGGAAATGACAACAAATAGATGAGAACTAGCATAGAACATGTATAAAACAATTTTCCAACTGAGTTGTTCCTATAGAAAATGTATCTTACATCCATGAATTCCTAAATTTGAGTTTAGAGGACATTAAACAATGTTTGAATCCTATATTTTTTCCTTTAGGGAGGCCTAGAATGGTGAATGTGTGAAATACACGGCAGAATACACTTGAAATAGAGAAATAAACACATTTAGCAGCTTTGGAAAGCCTTAAACTTCACCGCGATTTATCTTTACACTCTAAAACATAGTTGAGAGACAATGTTCCCAAGGTTTTCAGGTTCATAACAGTATTGAGGTAGTTGTTTGTCCATGTTCCCAATGTTTATACCTGGGACAAGAAGGCCTAATGTTAGAAACTACAAGAAAACATCGGTAATTCTGGGAAATGACAATAAATATATGAGAACTCACATAGAACATGTATAAAACACTTCTCCAACTGAGTTGTTCCTATATAAAAGGTGTCATAGATCCATGAATTCCTAAATTTGAGTTTAGAGGACATTAAACAGGGTATGAATCCCATGTTGTTTACTTAAAGGAGCCTAGAATGGTAAATGTGTGAAATACAAGGCAGAATACACTTGAAATAGAGAAATAAACACCTAGGAGCTTTGGAAAGCCTTACACTTCACGGAAATATATCATTAAACTCTATAACATAGTTGAGAGACAATGTTCCCAATCTTTTCAGGTTCATAACAGTGTTTAGGTAGTTGTTTGTCCATGTTCCGAATGTTTATACCTGGACAAGAAGGCCTAATGTTAGAAACTACAAGAAAACATCAGTAATTCTGGGGAAATGACAATAAATATATGAGAACTCACATAGAACATGTATAAAACACTTCTCCAACTGAGTTGTTCCTATAGAAAAGGTATCTTAGATCCATGAATTCCTAAATTTGTGTTTAGAGGACATTAAACAGGGTATGAATCCCATGTTGTTTACTTAAAGGAGCCTAGAATGGTGAATGTGTGAAATACACGGCAGAATACAGTTGAAATAGAGAAATAAACACATTTAGCCGCTTCGGAAAGCCTTATACTTCACTGAAATGTACCATTAAACTCTATAATTTAGTTGAGAGACAATGTTCCCGATCTTTTCAGGTTCATAACAGTGTTTAGGTAGTTGTTTGTCCATGTACACAATGTTTATACCTGGACAAGAAGGCCTAATGTTAGAAACTACAAGAAAACATCAGTAATTCTGGGAAAACGACAATAAATAGACGAGAACTTGCATAGACCATTTACAATACACTTCTCCAACTGAGTTTTTCATGTAGAAAAGGTATCTAAGATGCAGGAATTCCTTAATTCGAGTTTAGAGCACATTAAACAGTGTATGAATCCTATGTTGTTTCCTTTAAGTAGCCTAGAATGGTGAATGTGTGAAATACACGGCAGAATACACTTGAAATAGAGAAATAAACACATTTAGCAGCTTTGGAAAGCCTTAAACTTCACTGAGATGTATCATTAAACTCTAAAACATAGTTGAGAGACAATGTTCCCAAGGTTTTGAGGTTCATAACAGTGTTGAGGTAGTTGTTTGTCCATATTCCCAATGTTTATACCTGGACAAGAAGGCCTAATGTTAGAAAATACAAGAAAACATCAGTAATTCTGGGGAAATCACAATAAATAGATGAGAACTCACATAGAACATGTATAAAACACTTCTCCAACTGAGTTGTTCCTATAGAAAACGTATCTTAGATCCAGGAAATCCTAAATTTGAGTTTAGAGGACATTAAACAGTGTATGAATCCTATGTTGTTTACTTAAAGGAGCCTAGAATGGTAAATGTGTGAAATACAAGGCATAATACACTTGAAATAGAGAAATAAACACCTAGCATCTTTGGAAAGCCTTACACTTCACTGAAATGTATCATTAAACACTATAACATAGTTGAGAGACAATGTTCCCGAGCGTTCCAGGTTCATAACAGTGTTGAGGTAGTTGTTTGTCCATGTTCCCAATGTTTATACCTGGACAAGAAGGCATAATTTTAGAAACTACAAGAAAACATCAGTAGTTCTGGGAAAACGACAATAAATAGATGAGAACTCGAATAGAACATGTACAAAACACTTCTCCAAGTGAGTTTTTCATGTAGAAAAGGTATCTTAGATCCAGGAATTCCTTAAGTCGAGTTTAGAGCACATTAAACAGTGTATGAATCCAATGTTGTTTCCTTTAAGGAGCCTAGAATGGTGAATGTGTGCAATACATGACAGAATACACTTGAAATACAGAAATAAACACATTTAGCAGCTTTTGAAAGCCTTACACTTCACTGAGATGTATCACTAAACTCTAAAACATAGTTGAGAGACAATGTTCCAAAGGTTTACAGGTTCATAAAAGTGTTGAGGTAGTTGTTTGTCCATGTTCCCAATGTTTATACCTGGACAATAAGGCCTAATGTTAGAAACTACAAGAAAACCTCAGTAATTCTTGGGAAATGACAATAAATAGATGACAACTCACATAGAACATGTATAAAACACTTCTGCAACTGAGTTGTTCCTATAGAAAATGTATCTTAGATCCATGAATTCCTAAATTTGAGTTTAGAGGACATTAAACAGTGTATGAATCCTACGTTGTTTACTTAAAGGAGCCTAGAATGGTAAATGTGTGAAATACAAGGCAGAATACACTTGAAATAGAAGAATAAACACATTTAGTCGCTATGGAAAGCCTTATACTTCACTGAAATGTACCGTTAAACTCTATAATGTAGTCGAGAGACAATGTTCCCGATCTTTTCAGGTTCATAACAGTGTTGAGGTAGTTGTTTGTCCATGTTCCCAATGTTTATACCTGGACAAGAAGGCCTAATGTTAGAAAATACAAGAAAACATCAGTAATTCTGGGAAAACGACAATAAGTAGACGAGAACTCGCATAGAACATGTACAAAACAATTCTCCAACTGAGTTATTCATGTAGAAAAGGTATCTTAGATCCAGGAATTCCTTAATTCGAGTTTAGAGCACTTAAACAGTGTATGAATCCTATGATGTTTCCTTTAAGGAGCCTAGAATGGTGAATGTGTGAAATACACGGCAGAATACACTTGAAATAGAGAAATAAATACATTTAGCAGCTTTCGAAAGCCTTAAACTTCAACGCGATTTATTTTTAAGCTCTAAAACATAGTTGAGAGACAATGTTCCCAAGGTTTTCAGGTTCATAACAGTGTTGAAGTAGTTGTTTGTCCAGGTTCCCAATGTTTATACCTGGACCAGAAGGCCTAATGTTAGAAACTACAAGAAAACATCAGTAATTCTGGGGAAATGACAATAAATAGATGAGAACTCACATAGAACATGTATAAAACACTTCTCCAACTGAATTGTTCCTATAGAAAATGTATCTTAGATCCATGAATTCCTAAATTTGAGTTTAGAGGACATTAAACAGTGTATGAATCCTATGTTGTTTACTTAAAGGAGCCTAGAATGGAAAATGTGTAAAATACAAGGCAGAGTACACTTGAAATAGAGAAATAAACCCATTTAGCAGCTTGGAAAGCCTAACACTTCCATAACAGAGTTGAGAGACAATTTTCCTAAGCTTTTCAGGTTCATTACAGTGTTTAGATAGTTGTTTGTTCATGTTCCCAATGTTGATACCTGAACAAGAAGGCCTAAAGTTAGAAACTACAAGAAAATATCAGTAACTCTGGCAAAATGACAATAAATACATGAGGAAAAGCATAGAACATGTATAAAACACTTCTCCAACTGAGTTGTTCATGTAGAAAAGGTATCTTAGATCCAGGAATTACAGAATTCGAGTTTTGAGCACTTTTAACAGTGTATGAATCCTACGTTGTTAACTTGAAGGAGACTAGAATGGTAAATGAGTGAAATACAAGGCAGAATACACTTGAAATAGAGGAATAAACACATTAACCAGCTTTGGAAAGTCTTACACTTCAGTGAAATGTATCAATAAACTCTATAACATAGTTGAGAGACAATGTTCCCGAGCGTTCCAGGTTCATAACAGTGTTTAGGTAGTTGTTTGTAGATGTTCCCAATGTTTCTACCTGAACAAGAAGGCCTAATGTTAGAAACTATAAGAAAACATCAGTAACTCTGGCAAAATGACAATAAATACATGAGAACTAGCATAGAACATATATAAAACACTTCTCCAACTGAGTTGTTCATGTAGAAAAGGTATCTTAGATCCAGTAATTCCTTAGTTCGAATTTAGAGCACATTAAACAGTGTATGAATCCTATGTTGTTTCCTTTAAGGAGACTAGAAAGGTGAATGTGTGAAATACACGGCAGAATACACATGAAATAGAGAAAGAAACACATTTAGCAGCTTTGGAAAGCCTTTCACTTCACTGAGATGTATCATTGAACTCTAAAACATAGTTTAGAGACAATGTTCCCCAGCTTTTTAGGTTCATATCAGTGTTTAGGTAGTTGTTTGTCTATGTTCACAATGCTTATATCTGGACAAGAAGGCCTAAAGTTAGATACTATAAGAATGCATAAATAATTCTGGGAAAATGACAATAAATAGATGAGAACTCGCATAGATCATGTACAAAACACTTCTTCAACGGCGTTTTTCCTGTAGAAAAAGTATCTTAGATCCAGGAATTCCGTAATTTGAATTTAGATCACATTAAATAGTGTATGCATCCTATGTTTTTTCCTTTAAGGAGGCTAGAATGGTGAATGTGTGAAATATAAGGCAGAATACACTTGAAATAGAGAAATAAACACATTTATCAGCTTTGAAAAGCCTTACACTTCACTGACATGTATCATTAAACTGTAAAACATAGTTGAGAGACAATATTCCCGAGGTTTTCAGGTGCATAACAGTGTTTAGGTAGGGGTTTATACATGTTCCAAATGTTTATACCTGGACAAGAAGGCCTAATGTTAGAAACTACAAGGAAACATCAGTAATTCTGGGAATACGACAATAAATAGAGGAGAACTCGCATAGAACATCTAGAAAACACATCTTCATCTGAGTTGTGCATGTAGAAAAGGTGTCTTATATCCATGAATTCCTATATTTGAGTTTAGAGGACATTAAACAGTGTATGAATCCCATGTTGTTCCCTTTAAGGAACCTAGAATGGTAATGTGTGAAATACAAGGCAGAATACACTTGAAATAGAGAAGTAAACACATTTAGCAGCTTTGGAAAGCCTTACACTTCACTGAGATGTATCATTTAACTCTAAAACATAGTTGAGAGACAATGTTCCCGAGGTTTTCAGGTTCATAACAGTGTTGAGGAAGTTGTTTGTCTATGTTCCCAATGTTTATACCTGGACAAGAAGGCCTAATGTTAGAACTACAGGAAAACATCAGTAATTCTGGGGAAATGAGAATTTATAGATGAGAACTCGCATAGAACATGTACAAAACACTTCTCCAACTGAGTTGTTCATAACACTGTTGAGGAAGTTGTTTGTCTATGTTCCCAATGTTTATACCTGTACAAGAAGGCCAAATGTTAGAAACTACAAGAAAACATCAGTAATTCTGGGGAAATGACAATAAATAGATGAGAACTCACATAGAACATGTATAAAACACTTCTTAAACTGAGTTGCTCATGTAGAAAATATATCTTAGATCCAGGAATTCCTTAATTCGAGTTTAGAGCACATTAAACAGTGTATGAATCCTATGTTGTTTCCTTTAAGGAGACTAGAATGGTGAATGTGTGAAATACATGGCAGAATACACTTGAAATAGAGAAATAAACACATTTAGCCGATCGGAAAGCCTTACACTTCACTGAGATGTATCATTAAACTCTAAAACATAGTTTAGAGACAATGTTCCCAGGTTATTCAGGTTCATAACAGTGTTGAGGTAGATGTTTGGCCATGTTCCCAATGTTTATACCAGGACAAGAAGGCCTAATGTAAAAACTACAAGAAAACATCAGTAATTCTGGGAAAATGGCAATAAATAGATGAGAACTCGCATAGAACATGTATAAAACACTTCTTAAACTGAGTTGCTCATGTAGAAACTATATCTTAGATCCAGGAATTCCTAAATTCCAGTTTAGAGCACATTAAACAGTGTCTGAATCCTAAGTTGTTTCCTGTATGGAGACTAGAATGGTGAATGTGTAAAATACAAGGCAGATTGCACTTGAAATAGAGAAATAAACACATTTAGCCGATCGGAAAGCCTTACACTTCACTGAGATGTATCAATAAACTCTAAAACATAGTTGAGAGACAATGTTCCCGAGCTTTACAGGTTAGTAACAGTGTATAGGTAGTTGTTTGTCCATGTTCCCAATGTTTATACCTGTAAAGAAGGCCAAATGTTAGAAACAACAAGAAAACATCAGTAATTCTGTGAAAATGACAAGCAATAGATGAGAACTCACATAAAACATGTGTAAAATACTTCTCCAACTGAGTTGTTCCAGTAGAAAATGTATCTTAGATTCAGGAATTCTTTAATTTGAGTGTAGAGGACATTAAACAGTGTATGAATGCTATGTTGTTTCCTTTAAGGAGCCTAGAATGGCAAATGTGTGAAATACAAGGCAGAATGCACATGAAATATAGAAATAAACACATTTAGCAGCTTTGGAAAGCCTTACACTTCACTAAGATATATCATTAAACTCTAAAACATAGTTGAGAGACAATGTTCCCGAGCTTTACAGTTTATTAACAGTGTTTAGATAGTTGTTTCTCCATGTTCTCAATGTTTATACCTGGACAAGATGGCCAAATTTTAGAAACTACAAGAAAACATTAGTAATTCTGTGTAAATGACAATAAAACACTTCTCAAACTGAGTTGTTCATTTAGAAAAGGTATCTTAGATCCAGGAATTCCTTAATTCGAGTTTAGAACACATTAAACAGTGTATGAATCCTATGTTGTTTTCTTAAAGGAGACTAGAATGGTGAATGTGTGAAATACACGGCAGAATACACTTGAAATAGAGAAATAAACTCATTTAGCAGCTTTGGAAAGCCTTACACTTCACTGAGATGTATCATTGAACTCTATAACATATTGAGAGACAATGTTATCCAGATTTTCACGTTCATATCAGAGTTTAAGTAGTTGTTTGTCCATGTTCACAATGCTTATACCTGTACAAGAAGGCCTAATGTTAGAAACTACAAGAAAACATCAGTAATTCTGGGATAATGACAATAAATAGATGAGAACTCACATAGAACATGTGTAAAACACTTGTCCATCTGAGTTTTCCTGTAGAAAACGTATCTTAGATCCAGTTATTACTTAATTTGAGTTTAGAGGACATTAAACAGTGTATGAATCCTATGTTGTTTACTTAAAGGAGCCTAGAATGGTAAATGTGTGAAATACAAGGCCGAATACACTTGAAATAGAGAAATAAACACATTTAGCAGCTTTGGAAAGCCTTACACTTCACTGAGATGTATCATTAAACTCTAAAACATAGTTGAGAGACAATGTTCCCGAGGTTTTCAGGTTCCTAACAGTGTTTAGGTAGTGGTTTCTCCATGTTCCCAATGTTTATACCTGGACAATTAGGTTTAATGTTAGAAACTACAAGAAAACATGAGTAATTCTGGGAAATCGACAATCAATAGATGAGAACTCGCATGGAACATGTACAAAACACTTCTCCAACTGAACTGTTCGTGTAGAAAAGTTTTCTTAGATCCATGAATTCCTAAATTCCAGTTTTGAGCATATTAAACAGTGTCTGAATCCTATGTTGTTTCCTTTATGGATACTAGAATGGTGAATGTGTGACATACATGGCAGAATACACTTGAAATAGAGAAATAAACACCTTTAGCAGCTTTGGAAAGACTTACACTTCCCTGAGATGTATCATTAAACTCTAAAACATAGTTGAGAGACAATGTTCCCGAGCTTTACAGGTTATTTACAGTGTTTAGATAGTTTTTTGTCCAATGTACCAATGTTTATACCTGGACAAGAAGGCGAAATGTTAGAAACTACAAGAAAACATCGGTAATTCTGGGAAAATGACAATAAATAGATGAAAACTCGCATAGAACATGTATAAAACACTCCTTCAACTGAGTTGTTCATGTGGAAAACGTATCTTAGATCTAGAAATTCCTTAATCTGAGTTTAGAGCACATTAAACAGTGTATGAATCCTACGTTGTTTCCTTTAAGGATCTTAGGATGGTGAATGTGTGAAATACAGGGCAGAATACACTTGAAATAGAGAAATAAACACATTTAGCAACTTTGGAAAGCCTTACACTTCACCGAAATGTATCATTAAACTCTATAACATAGTTGACAGACCATGTTCCCGATCTTTTCAGGTTCATAACAGTGTTTAGGTAGTGGTTTGTCCATGTTCCCAATGTTTATACCTGGACAAGAAGGCCTAATGTTAGAAACTACAAGAAAACATCAATAATTCTGTGGAAATGACAATACATAGATGAGAACTCGCCTAGAACATGTACAAAACTCTTCTCCAACTGAGTTTTTCATGTAGAAAAGTTATCTTAGATCCAGGAATTCCTTAATTCAAGTTGAGAGCACATTAAACAGTGTATGTATCCTTGTTGTTTCCTTTAAGGAGACTAGAATGGTGAATGTGTGAAATACATGGCAGAATACACTTGAAATAGAGAAAGAAACACATTTAGCAGCTTTGGAAAGCCTTACACTTCACTGAGATGTATCATTAAACTCTAAAACATAGTTTAGAGACAATGTTCCCAAGTTATTCAGGTTCATAACAGTGTTGGGGTAGATGTTTGGCCATGTTCCCAATGTTTATACCTGGACAAGAATGCCTAATGTTAGAAACTACAAGAAAACATCAGTAATTCTGGGGAAATGACAATAAATAGATGAGAACTAGCATAAAACATGTATAAAACACTTCTTAAACTTAGTTGTTCATTAGAAAATGTATCATAGACCCAGGAATTCCTTAATTTGAGAATAGAGCACATTAAACAGTGTATGAATTCTATGTTTTTTACTTAAAGGAGCCAGAATGGTGAATGTGTGTAATACATGGCAGAATACACTTCAAATAGAGAAATAAACACATTTAGCAGCTTTGGAAAGCCTTACACTTCACTGAGATGTATCATTGTACTCTAAAACATAGTTGAGAGACAATGTTCCGGATCTTTTCAGGTTCATAACAGTGTTTATGTATTTTTTTGTCCATGTTCCCAATGTTTATAACTGGACAAGAAGGCGTAATGTTAGAAACTACAAGAAAACATCAGTAATTCTGGGAAAATGACAATAAATAGATGAGAACTAGCATAAAACATGTATAAAACACTTCTTAAACTGAGTTGTTCATTAGAAAATGTATCATAGATTCAGGAATTACTTAATTCGAGATTAGAGCACATTAAACAGTGTATGAATCCCATGTTGTTTCCTTTAAAGAGGCTACAATGGTGAATGTGTGAAATACACGGCTGAATTCAGTTGAAATAGAGAAATAAACTCATTTAGCCGCTTCGGAAAGCCTTACACTTCACTGGGATGTATCATTAAACTCTAAAACATAGTTGAGCAACCATGTTCCCAAGGTTTTCAGGTTCCTAACAATGTTTAGGTAGTGGTTTGTCCATGTTCCCAATGTTTATACCTAGACAAGATGCCTAATGTTAGAAACTACAAGAAAACATCAGTAATTCTGGGAAAATGGCAATAAATAGATGAGAACTCGCATAGAACATGTATAAAACAATCCTTCAACTGAGTTGTTCATGTGGAAAATGTATCTTAGATCCAGGAATTCCTTAATTTGAGTTTAGAGCACATTAAACAGTGTATGAATCTTATGTTGTTTCCTTTAAGGAGCCTAGAATGGTGAATGTGTGAAATGCATGGCAGAATGCACTTGAAATAGAGAAATAAACACATTTAGCCGCTTCGGAAAGCCTTACACTTCACTGAGATGTATCATTAAACTCTAAAACATAGTTGAGAGACAATGTTCCCGAGGTTTTCAGGTTCCTAATAGTGTTTAGGTAGTGGTTTGTCCATGTTCCCAATGTTTATACCTGGACAAGAAGGCCTAATGTTAGAAACTGCAATAAAACATGAGTAATTCTGGGAAAACAACAGTCAATAGATGAGAACTCGCATAGAACATGTACAAAACACTTGTCCAACTGAGTTGTTCCTTTAGGAAAGGTATCTTAGATCCAGGAATTCCTTAATTCTTGTTTAGAGCACATTAAACAGTGTCTGAATCCTATGTTGTTTCCTTTAAGGAGACTTTTATGGTGAATGTGTGAAATACACGGCAGACTACACTTGAAATAGAGAAATAAACACATTTAGCCGCTTCGGAAAGCCTTAGAGTTCACTGATATGTAACAATAAACTCTAAAACATAGTTGAAAGACAATGTTCCCGAGCTTTACAGGTTCATAACAATGTTTAGGTAGTTGTTTTTTCCATGTTCCCAATGTTTGTAATGGGGCAAGAAGGCCAAATGTTAGAAACTACAGGAAAAAATCAGTAATTCTGGGAAAATGACAATAAATTGAGGAGAACTCACATAGCACATGTGTAAAACACTTGTCCAACTGAGTTGTTCCTGTAGAATACGTATCTTAGATCCAATAATTCCTTAATTTGAGTTTAGAGGTCATTAAACAGTGTATTAATCCTATGTTGTTTACTTAAAGGAGCCTATATTGGTAAATGTGTGAAATACAAGGCCGAATACACTTGAAATAGAGAAACACATTTAGCAGCTTTGGAAAGCCTTACACTTCACTGAGATGTTTCATTAAACTCCAAAACATAGTTGAGAGACAGTGTTCCCGAGGTTTTCAGGTTTCTAACAGTGTTTAGGTAGTGGTTTGTCCATGTTGCCAATGTTTATACCTGGACAAGAAGGCCTAATGTTAGAAACTACAAGAATATGTACAAAACACATCTCCTATAGAGTTGTTCATGTAGAAAAGGTATCTTAGATCCAGGAATTCCTTAATTCGAGTTTAGAACACATTAAACAGTGCCTGAATCCTATGTTGTTTCCTTTAAGGAGCCTAGAATGGTGAATGTGTTAAATGCACGGCAGAATGCACTTGAAATAGAGAATTAAACACATTTAGCCGCTTCGGAAAGCCTTACACTTGACTGAGATGTATCAGTAAACTATAAAACATAGTTGAGAGACAATGTTCCCGAGCTTTACAGGTTCGTAACAGTGTATAGCTAGATGTTTGTCCATGTTCCCAATGTTTATACCTGTACAAGAAGTCCAAATGTTATAATATACAAGAAAACATCAGTAATTCTGGAAAATGACAAGAAATAAATGAGAACTCACATATAACATGTGTAAAACACTTCTCCAACTGAGTTGTGCATGTAGAAAACGTATCTTAGATCCAGGAATTCTTTAATTTGAGTGTACAGGACATTAAACAGTGTATGAATCCTAATGTTTCTTACTTTAAGGAGCCTAGAATGGTAAATGTGTGAAATTCAAGGCAGAATACACTTCAAATAGAGAAATAAACACATTTAGCAGCTTTGGAAAGCCTTACACTTCACTGAGATGTATCATTGAACTCTAAACCATAGTTGAGAGACAATGTTCCCGAGGTTTTCAGGTTCCTAACAGTGTTTAGATAGTTGTTTGTCCATGTTACCAATGTTTATAACTGGACAAGAAGGCCAAATGTGAGAAACTACAAAAAAAATCAGTAATTCTGGGAAAATGACAATAAATAGATGAGAACTCACATAGAACATGTGTAAAACAGTTGCCCAACAGATTTGTTCCTGTAGAAAACGTATCTTAGATCCAGGAATTCCTTACTTCAAGTTTAGAGCACATTAAACAGTGTATGAATCCTATGTTGTTTCCTTTTAGGAGACTAGAATGGTGAATGTGTGAAATACACAGCAGAATACACTTGAAATAGAGAAATAACCACATTTAGCAGCTTTGGAAAGCCTTACGCTTCACTGAGATGTATCATTAAACTCTAAAACACAGTTGAGAGACAATGTTCCTGAGGTTTTCAGGTTCCTAACAGTGTTAAGGTAGTGGTTTGTCCATGTTCCCTATATTTATACCTGGACAAGAAGGTCTAATGTTGGACACTACAAGAAAACTTGAGTAATTCTGGGAAAACGACAATCAATAAATGAGAACTCGCATAGAACATGAACAAAACACTTCTGCAAATTAGTTGTTCATGTAGAAAATGTATCTTAGATCAAGGAATCCTTAATTCCAGTTTAGAGCACATTAAACAGTGCCTGAATCCTATGTTGTTTCCTTTAAGGAGACTAGAATGGTGAATGTGTGAAATTCACGACAGAATACACTTGAAATAGAGATATCAACACATTTAGCAGCTTTGGAAAGCCTTACACTTCACTGAGATGTATCATTGAACTCTAAAACATAGTTGAGAGACAATGTTCCCGAGGTTTTCAGGTTCCTAACAGTGTTTAGATAGTTGTTTGTCCATGTTACCAATGTTTATACATGGACAAGAAGGCCAAATGTAGAAACTACAAGAAAACATCAGTAATTCTGGGAAAATGAAAATAAATAGATGAGAACTCACATAGAACATGTGTAAAACACTTGCCCAACTGAGTTGTTCCTGTAGAAAACGTATCTTAGATCCAGGAATTCCTTACTTCAAGTTTAGAGCACATTAAACAGTATGAATCCTATGTTGTTTCCTTTAAGGAGACTAGAATGGTGAATGTGTGAAACACACAGCAGAATACACTTGAAATAGAGAAATAAACACATTTAGCAGCTTTGGAAAGCCTTACACTTCACTGAGATGTATCATTGTACTCTAAAACATTGTTGAGAGACAATGTTCCCGAGGTTTAAAGGTTCCTAACAGTGTTTAGATAGTTGTTTGTCCATGTTACCAATGTTTATACCTGGACAAGAATGCCAAATGTAGAAACTACAAGAAAACATCAGTAATTCTGGGAAAATGACAATAAGTAGATGAGAACTCACATAGAACATGTGTAAAACAGTTGCCCAACAGATTTGTTCCTGTAGAAAACGTATCTTAGATCCAGGAATTCCTTACTTCAAATTTAGATCACATTTAACAGTGTATGAATCCTATGTTGTTTCCTATAAGGAGACTAGAATGGTGAATGTGTGAAATACACAGCAGAATACACTTGAAATAGAGAAATAACCACATTTAGCTGCTTTGGAAAGCCTTACACTTCACTGAGACGTATCATTAAACTCTAAAACACAGTTGAGAGACAATGTTTCTGAGGTTTTCAGGTTCCTAACAGTGTTAAGGTAGTGGTTTGTCCATGTTCCCTATATTTATACCTGGACAAGAAGGTCTAATGTTGGACACTACAAGAAAACTTGAGTAATTCTGGGAAAACGACAATCAATAAATGAGAATTCGCATAGAACATGAACAAAACACTTCTGCAACTTAGTTGTTCATGTAGAAAATGTATCTTAGATCAAGGAATCCTTAATTCCAGTTTAGAGCACATTAAACAGTGCCTGAATCCTATGTTGTTTCCTTTAAGGAGACTAGAATGGTGAATGTGTGAAATTCACGACAGAATACACTTGAAATAGAGAAATAAACACATTTAGCAGCTTTGGAAAGCCTTACACTTCACTGAGATGTATCAGTAAACTCTAAAGCATAGTTGAGAGACAATGTTCCCGAGCTTTACAGGTTCGTAACAGTGTATAGCTAGTTGTTTGTCCATGTTCCCAATGTTTATACCTGTACAAGAAGTCCAAATGTTAGAAAATACAAGAAAACATCAGTAATTCTGGAAAATGACAAGAAATAAATGAGAACTCACATAGAACATGTGTAAAACACTTCTCCAACTGAGTTGTGCATGTAGAAAACGTATCTTAAATCCAGGAATTCTTTAATTTGAGTGTACAGGACATTAAACAGTGTATGAATCCTAATGTTTCTTACTTTAAGGAGCCTAGAATGGTAAATGTGTGAAATTCAAGGCAGAATACACTTCAAATAGAGAAATAACACATTTAGCAGATTTGGAAAGCCTTACACTTCACTGAGATGTATCATTGAACTCTAAACCATAGTTGAGAGACAATGTTCCCGAGGTTTTCAGGTTCCTAACAGTGTTTAGATAGTTGTTTGTCCATGTTACCAATGTTTATAACTGGACAAGAAGGCCAAATGTGAGAAACTACAAAAAAAATCAGTAATTCTGGGAAAATGACAATAAATAGATGAGAACTCACATAGAACATGTGTAAAACAGTTGCCCAACAGATTTGTTCCTGTAGAAAACGTATCTTAGATCCAGGAATTCCTTACTTCAAGTTTAGAGCACATTAAACAGTGTATGAATCCTATGTTGTTTCCTTTTAGGAGACTAGAATGGTGAATGTGTGAAATACACAGCAGAATACACTTGAAATAGAGAAATAACCACATTTAGCAGCTTTGGAAAGCCTTACACTTCACTGAGATGTATCATTAAACTCTAAAACACAGTTGAGAGACAATGTTCCTGAGGTTTTCAGGTTCCTAACAGTGTTAAGGTAGTGGTTTGTCCATGTTCCCTATATTTATACCTGGACAAGAAGGTCTAATGTTGGACACTACAAGAAAACTTGAGTAATTCTGGGAAAACGACAATCAATAAATGAGAACTCGCATAGAACATGAACAAAACACTTCTGCAAATTAGTTGTTCATGTAGAAAATGTATCTTAGATCAAGGAATCCTTACTTCCAGTTTAGAGCACATTAAACAGTGCCTGAATCCTATGTTGTTTCCTTTAAGGAGACTAGAATGGTGAATGTGTGAAATACACGACAGAATACACTTGAAATAGAGATATAAACACATTTAGCAGCTTTGGAAAGCCTTACACTTCACTGAGATGTATCATTGAACTCTAAAACATAGTTGAGAGACAATGTTCCCGAGGTTTTCAGGTTCCTAACAGTGTTTTGATAGTTGTTTGTCCATGTTACCAATGTTTATACCTGGACAAGAAGGCCAAATGTAGAAACTACAAGAAAACATCAGTAATTCTGGGAAAATGACAATAAATAGATGAGAACTCACATAGAACATGTGTAAAACAGTTGCCCAACAGAGTTGTTCCTGTATAAAATGTATCTTAGATCCAGGAATTCCTTACTTCAAGTTTAGAGCACATTAAACAGTGTATGAATCCTATGTTGTTTCCTTTTAGGAGACTAGAATGGTGAATGTGTGAAATACACAGCAGAATACACTTGAAATAGAGAAATAACCACATTTAGCAGCTTTGGAAAGCCTTACACTTCACTGAGATGTATCATTAAACTCTAAAACACAGTTGAGAGACAATGTTCCTGAGGTTTTCAGGTTCCTAACAGTGTTAAGGTAGTGGTTTGTCCATGTTCCCTATATTTATACCTGGACAAGAAGGTCTAATGTTGGACACTACAAGAAAACTTGAGTAATTCTGGGAAAACGACAATCAATAAATGAGAACTCGCATAGAACATGAACAAAACACTTCTGTAACTTAGTTGTTCATGTAGAAAATGTATCTTAGATCAAGGAATCCTTAATTCCAGTTTAGAGCACATTAAACAGTGCCTGAATCCTATGTTGTTTCCTTTAAGGAGACTAGAATGGTGAATGTGTGAAATTCACGACAGAATACACTTGAAATAGAGAAATAAACACATTTAGCAGCTTTGGAAAGCCTTACACTTCACTGAGATGTATCAGTAAACTCTAAAACATAGTTGAGAGACAATGTTCCCGAGCTTTACAGGTTCATAACAGTGTATAGCTAGTTGTTTGTACATGTTCCCAATGTTTATACCTGTACAAGAAGTCCAAATGTTAGAAAATACAAGAAAACATCAGTAATTCTGGAAAATGACAAGAAATAAATGAGAACTCACATAGAACATGTGTAAAACACTTCTCCAACTGAGTTGTGCATGTAGAAAACGTATCTTAGATCCAGGAATTCTTTAATTTGAGTGTACAGGACATAAAACAGTGTATGAATCCTAATGTTTCTTACTTTAAGGAGCCTAGAATGGTAAATGTGTGAAATTCAAGGCAGAATACACTTCAAATAGAGAAATAACACATTTAGCAGCTTTGGAAAGCCTTACACTTCACTGAGATGTATCATTTAACTCTAAACCATAGTTGAGAGACAATGTTCCCGAGGTTTTCAGGTTCCTAACAGTGTTTAGATAGTTGTTTGTCCATGTTCCCAATGTTTGTACCTGGACAAGAAGGCCAAATGTAGAAACTACAAGAAAACATCAGTAATTCTGGGAAAATGACAATAAATAGATGAGAACTCACATAGAACATGTGTAAAACAGTTGCCCAACAGAGTTGTTCCTGTAGAAAACGTATCTTAGATCCAGGAATTCCTTACTTCAAGTTTAGAGCACATTAAACTGTATGAATCCTATGTTGTTTCCTTTAAGGAGACTAGAATGGTGAATCTGTGAAACACACAGCAGAATACACTTGAAATAGAGAAATAAACACATTTAGCAGCTTTGGAAAGCCTTACACTTCACTGAGATGTATCATTGTACTCTAAAACATTGTTGAGAGACAATGTTCCCGAGGTTTAAAGGTTCCTAACAGTGTTTAGATAGTTGTTTGTCCATGTTACCAATGTTTATACCTGGACAAGAATGCCAAATGTAGAAACTAAAAGAAAACATCAGTAATTCTGGGAAAATGACAATAAGTAGATGAGAACTCACATAGAACATGTGTAAAACAGTTGCCCAACAGAGTTGTTCCTGTAGAAAACGTATCTTAGATCCAGGAATTCCTTACTTCAAGTTTAGATCACATTTAACAGTGTATGAATCCTATGTTGTTTCCTTTAAGGAGACTAGAATGGTGAATGTGTGAAATACACAGCAGAATACACTTGAAATAGAGAAATAACCACATTTAGCTGCTTTGGAAAGCCTTACACTTCACTGAGATGTATCATTAAACTCTAAAACATAGTTGAGAGACAATGTTCCTGAGGTTTTCAGGTTCCTAACAGTGTTAAGGTAGTGGTTTGTCCATGTTCCCTATATTTATACCTGGACAAGAAGGTCTAATGTTAGACACTACAAGAAAACTTGAGGAATTCTGGGAAAACGACAATCAATAAATGAGAACTCGCATAGAACATGTACAAAACACTTCTGCAACTTTTTTGTTCATGTAGAAAATGTATCTTAGATCAAGGAATCCTTACTTCCAGTTTAGAGCACATTAAACAGTGCCTGAATCCTATGTTGTTTCCTTTAAGGAGACTAGAATGGTGAATGTGTGAAATACACGACAGAATACACTTGAAATAGAGATATAAACACATTTAGCAGCTTTGGAAAGCCTTACACTTCACTGAGATGTATCATTGAACTCTAAAACATAGTTGAGAGACAATGTTCCAGAGGTTTTCAGGTTCCTAACAGTGTTTTGATAGTTGTTTGTCCATGTTACCAATGTTTATACCTGGACAAGAAGGCCAAATGTAGAAACTACAAGAAAACATCAGTAATTCTGGGAAAATGACAATAAATAGATGAGAACTCACATAGAACATGTGTAAAACAGTTGCCCAACAGAGTTGTTCCTGTAGAAAACGGATCTTAGATCCAGGAATTCCTTACTTCAAGTTTAGAGCACATTAAACTGTATGAATCCTATGTTGTTTCCTTTAAGGAGACTAGAATGGTGAATGTGTGAAACACACAGCAGAATACACTTGAAATAGAGAAATAAACACATTTAGCAGCTTTGGAAAGCCTTACACTTCACTGAGATGTATCATTGTACTCTAAAACATTGTTGAGAGACAATGTTCCCGAGGTTTAAAGGTTCCTAACAGTGTTTAGATAGTTGTTTGTCCATGTTACCAATGTTTATACCTGGACAAGAATGCCAAATGTAGAAACTAAAAGAAAACATCAGTAATTCTGGGAAAATGACAATAAGTAGATGAGAACTCACATAGAACATGTGTAAAACAGTTGCCCAACAGAGTTGTTCCTGTAGAAAACGTATCTTAGATCCAGGAATTCCTTACTTCAAGTTTAGATCACATTTAACAGTGTATGAATCCTATGTTGTTTCCTTTAAGGAGACTAGAATGGTGAATGTGTGAAATACACAGCAGAATACACTTGAAATAGAGAAATAACCACATTTAGCTGCTTTGGAAAGCCTTACACTTCACTGAGATGTATCATTAAACTCTAAAACATAGTTGAGAGACAATGTTCCTGAGGTTTTCAGGTTCCTAACAGTGTTAAGGTAGTGGTTTGTCCATGTTCCCTATATTTATACCTGGACAAGAAGGTCTAATGTTAGACACTACAAGAAAACTTGAGGAATTCTGGGAAAACGACAATCAATAAATGAGAACTCGCATAGAACATGTACAAAACACTTCTGCAACTTTGTTGTTCATGTAGAAAATGTATCTTAGATCAAGGAATCCTTACTTCCAGTTTAGAGCACATTAAACAGTGCCTGAATCCTATGTTGTTTCCTTTAAGGAGACTAGAATGGTGAATGTGTGAAATACACGACAGAATACACTTGAAATAGAGATATAAACACATTTAGCAGCTTTGGAAAGCCTTACACTTCACTGAGATGTATCATTGAACTCTAAAACATAGTTGAGAGACAATGTTCCAGAGGTTTTCAGGTTCCTAACAGTGTTTTGATAGTTGTTTGTCCATGTTACCAATGTTTATACCTGGACAAGAAGGCCAAATGTAGAAACTACAAGAAAACATCAGTAATTCTGGGAAAATGACTATAAATAGATGAGAACTCACATAGAACATGTGTAAAACACTTGCCCAACTGAGTTGTTCCTGTAGAAAACGTATCTTAGATCCAGGAATTCCTTACTTCAAGTTTAGAGCACATTAAACTGTATGAATCCTATGTTGTTTCCTTTAAGGAGACTAGAATGGTGAATGTGTGAAACACACAGCAGAATACACTTGAAATAGAGAAATAAACACATTTAGCAGCTTTGGAAAGCCTTACACTTCACTGAGATGTATCATTGTACTCTAAAACATTGTTGAGAGACAATTTTCCCGAGGTTTAAAGGTTCCTAACAGTGTTTAGATAGTTGTTTGTCCATGTTACCAATGTTTATACCTGGACAAGAATGCCAAATGTAGAAACTACAAGAAAACATCAGTAATTCTGGGAAAATGACAATAAGTAGATGAGAACTCACATAGAACATGTGTAAAACAGTTGCCCAACAGAGTTGTTCCTGTAGAAAACGTATCTTAGATCCAGGAATTCCTTACTTCAAGTTTAGATCACATTTAACAGTGTATGAATCCTATGTTGTTTCCTTTAAGGAGACTAGAATGGTGAATGTGTGAAATACACAGCAGAATACACTTGAAATAGAGAAATAACCACATTTAGCTGCTTTGGAAAGCCTTACACTTCACTGAGATGTATCATTAAACTCTAAAACATAGTTGAGAGACAATGTTCCTGAGGTTTTCAGGTTCCTAACAGTGTTAAGGTAGTGGTTTGTCCATGTTCCCTATATTTATACCTGGACAAGAAGGTCTAATGTTAGACACTACAAGAAAACTTGAGGAATTCTGGGAAAACGACAATCAATAAATGAGAACTCGCATAGAACATGTACAAAACACTTCTGCAACTTTGTTGTTCATGTAGAAAATGTATCTTAGATCAAGGAATCCTTACTTCCAGTTTAGAGCACATTAAACAGTGCCTGAATCCTATGTTGTTTCCTTTAAGGAGACTAGAATGGTGAATGTGTGAAATACACGACAGAATACACTTGAAATAGAGATATAAACACATTTAGCAGCTTTGGAAAGCCTTACACTTCACTGAGATGTATCATTAAACTCTAAAACATAGTTGAGAGACAATGTTCCAGAGGTTTTCAGGTTCCTAACAGTGTTTTGATAGTTGTTTGTCCATGTTACCAATGTTTATACCTGGACAAGAATGCCAAATGTAGAAACTACAAGAAAACATCAGTAATTCTGGGAAAATGACAATAAGTAGATGAGAACTCACATAGAACATGTGTAAAACAGTTGCCCAACAGAGTTGTTCCTGTAGAAAACGTATCTTAGATCCAGGAATTCCTTACTTCAAGTTTAGATCACATTTAACAGTGTATGAATCCTATGTTGTTTCCTTTAAGGATACTAGAATGGTGAATGTGTGAAATACACAGCAGAATACACTTGAAATAGAGAAATAACCACATTTAGCTGCTTTGGAAAGCCTTACACTTCACTGAGATGTATCATTAAACTCTAAAACATAGTTGAGAGACAATGTTCCTGAGGTTTTCAGGTTCCTAACAGTGTTAAGGTAGTGGTTTGTCCATGTTCCCTATATTTATACCTGGACAAGAAGGTCTAATGTTAGACACTACAAGAAAACTTGAGGAATTCTGGGAAAACGACAATCAATAAATGAGAACTCGCATAGAACATGTACAAAACACTTCTGCAACTTTGTTGTTCATGTAGAAAATGTATCTTAGATCAAGGAATCCTTACTTCCAGTTTAGAGCACATTAAACAGTGCCTGAATCCTATGTTGTTTCCTTTAAGGAGACTAGAATGGTGAATGTGTGAAATACACGACAGAATACACTTGAAATAGATATATAAACACATTTAGCAGCTTTGGAAAGCCTTACACTTCACTGAGATGTATCATTGAACTCTAAAACATAGTTGAGAGACAATGTTCCAGAGGTTTTCAGGTTCCTAACAGTGTTTTGATAGTTGTTTGTCCATGTTACCAATGTTTATACCTGGACAAGAAGGCCAAATGTAGAAACTACAAGAAAACATCAGTAATTCTGGGAAAATGACTATAAATAGATGAGAACTCACATAGAACATGTGTAAAACACTTGCCCAACTGAGTTGTTCCTGTAGAAAACGTATCTTAGATCCAGGAATTCCTTACTTCAAGTTTAGAGCACATTAAACTGTATGAATCCTATATTGTTTCCTTTAAGGAGACTAGAATGGTGAATGTGTGAAACGCACAGCAGAATACACTTGAAATAGAGAAATAAACACATTTAGCAGCTTTGGAAAGCCTTACACTTCACTGAGATGTATCATTGTACTCTAAAACATTGTTGAGAGACAATGTTCCCGAGGTTTAAAGGTTCCTAACAGTGTTTAGATAGTTGTTTGTCCATGTTACCAATGTTTATACCTGGACAAGAATGCCAAATGTAGAAACTACAAGAAAAGATCAGTAATTCTGGGAAAATGACAATAAGTAGATGAGAACTCACATAGAACATGTGTAAAACAGTTGCCCAACAGAGTTGTTCCTGTAGAAAACGTATCTTAGATCCAGGAATTCCTTACTTCAAGTTTAGATCACATTTAACAGTGTATGAATCCTATGTTGTTTCCTTTAAGGAGACTAGAATGGTGAATGTGTGAAACACACAGCAGAATACACTTGAAATAGAGAAATAACCACATTTAGCTGCTTTGGAAAGCCTTACACTTCACTGAGATGTATCATTAAACTCTAAAACATAGTTGAGAGACAATGTTCCTGAGGTTTTCAGGTTCCTAACAGTGTTAAGGTAGTGGTTTGTCCATGTTCCCTATATTTATACCTGGACAAGAAGGTCTAATGTTAGACACTACAAGAAAACTTGAGGAATTCTGGGAAAACGACAATCAATAAATGAGAACTCGCATAGAACATGTACAAAACACTTCTGCAACTTTGTTGTTCATGTAGAAAATGTATCTTAGATCAAGGAATCCTTACTTCCAGTTTAGAGCACATTAAACAGTGCCTGAATCCTATGTTGTTTCCTTTAAGGAGACTAGAATGGTGAATGTGTGAAATACACGACAGAATACTCTTGAAATAGAGATATAAACACATTTAGCAGCTTTGGAAAGCCTTACACTTCACTGAGATGTATCATTGAACTCTAAAACATAGTTGAGAGACAATGTTCCAGAGGTTTTCAGGTTCCTAACAGTGTTTTGATAGTTGTTTGTCCATGTTACCAATGTTTATACCTGGACAAGAAGGCCAAATGTAGAAACTACAAGAAAACATCAGTAATTCTGGGAAAATGACTATAAATAGATGAGAACTCACATAGAACATGTGTAAAACAGTTGCACAACAGAGTTGTTCCTGTAGAAAACGTATCTTAGATCCAGGAATTCCTTACTTCAAGTTTAGAGCACATTAAACTGTATGAATCCTATGTTGTTTCCTTTAAGGAGACTAGAATGGTGAATGTGTGAAACACACAGCAGAATACACTTGAAATAGAGAAATAAACACATTTAGCAGCTTTGGAAAGCCTTACACTTCACTGAGATGTATCATTGAACTCTAAAACATAGTTGAGAGACAATTTTCCCGAGGTTTAAAGGTTCCTAGAGTGTTTAGATAGTTGTTTGTCCATGTTACCAATGTTTATACCTGGACAAGAAGGCCAAATGCAGAAACTACAAGAAAACATCAGTAATTCTGGGAAAATGACAATAAATAGATGAGAACTCACATAGAACATGTGTAAAACACTTGTCTAACTGAGTTGTTCCTGTAGAAAACATATCTTAGATCCAGGAATTCCTTAATTTGAGTTTAGAGGACATTAAACAGTGTATGAATCCTATGTTGTTTACTTAAAGGAGCCTAGAATGGTAAATGTCGGAAATACAAAGCAGAATACACTTGAAATAGAGAAATAAACACATTTAGCTGCTTCGGAAAGCCGTACACTTCACTGAGATGTATCATTAAACTCTAAAACATAGTTCAGAGACAATGTTCCCGAGGTTTTCAGATTCTTAACAGTGTTTAGGTAGTTGTTTGTGCATGTTCCCAATGTTTATACCTGGACTAGAAGGCCTAATGTTGAAACTACAAGAAAACATCAGTAATTCTGGGAAAACGACAATCAATAGATGAGAACTCGCATAGAACATGTACAAAACACTTCTCCAACTGAGTTGTTCATGTAGAAAAGGTATCTTAGATCCAGGAATTCCTTAATTTGTGTTTAGAGCACATTAAACAGTGTCTGAATCCTATGTTGTTTCCTTTAAGGAGACTAGAATGGTGAATTGTGAAATACACGGCAGAATAAACTAGAAATTGGGAAATAAACACATTTAGCAGCTTTGGAAAGCCTTACACTTCTCTGAGATGTATCATTAAACTCTAAAACATAGTTGAGGGACAATGTTCCCGAGATTTTCACGTTCATAACAGTGTTTAGGTAGTCATTTGTCCATGTTCCCAATGTTTGTACCTGGACAAGAAGGCCTAATGTTAGAAACTATAAGTAAACATCAGTAATTCTGGGAAAATGACAATAAATATATGAGAACTCGCATAAAACATGTATAAAACACTTCTTCAGCTGAGTTGTTCCTGTAGAAAACTTATCTTAGATCCAGGAATTCCTTAATTCGAGTTTAGAGCACATTGAACAGTGTATGAATCCTATGTTGTTTCCTTTAAGGAGCCTAGAATGGTGAATGTGTGAAATACACGGCAAAATACACTTGAAATATTGAAATAAACACATTTAGCAGCTTTGGAAAGCCTTACACTTCACTGAGATGTATCATTGAACTCTCAAACATAGTTGAGAGACAATGTTCCCCAGCTTTTCAGGTTACTAACAGTGTTTAGTTAGTCGTTTGTCCATGTTACCAATGTTTGTACCTGGACAAGAAGGCCTAATGTTAGATACTACAAGAAAACATCAGTAATTCTGGGAAAATGACAATAAATAGATGAGAACTCACATAGAACATGTACAAAACACTTCTCCAACTAGTTGTTCATGTAGAAAAGGTATCTTAGATCCAGGAATTCCTTAATTCGAGTTTAGAGCACATTAAACAGTGTCTGAATCCTACGTGGTTTCCTTTAAATAGCCAAGAATGGTGAATGTGTGAATACACTTGAAATAGAGAAATAAACACATTTAGCAGCTTTGGAAAGCCTTACACTTCTCTGAGATGTATCATTAAACTCTAAAACATAGTTGAGGGACAATGTTCCCGAGATTTTTAGGTTCATATCAGTGTTTAGGTAGTTGTCTGTCCATGTTCACAATGCTTATACCTGTACAAGAAGGCCTAATGTTAGAAACTACAGGAAAACATCATTAATTCTGGCGAAATGACAATAAATTGATGAGAACTCGCATAGAACATGTACAAAACACTTCTCCAACTGAGTTGTTCATGTAGAAAAGGTATCTTAGATCCAGGAATTCCTTAATTCGAGTTTAGAACACATTAAACAGTGTATGAATCCTATGTTGTTTCCTTTAAGGAGCCTAGAATGGTGAATGTGTGAAATACACGGCAGAATACACTTTAAATATTGAAATAAACACATTTAGCAGCTTTGGAAAGCCTTACACTTCACTGAGATGTATCATTGAACTCTCAAACATAGTTGAGAGACAATGTTCCCCAGCTTTTCAGGTTACTAACAGTGTTTAGTTAGTCGTTTGTCCATGTTACCAATGTTTGTACCTGGACAAGAAGGCCTAATGTTAGATACTACAAGAAAACATCAGTAATTCTGGGGAAATGACAATAAATAAATGAGAACTCGAATAGAACATGTACAAAACACTTCTCCAACTGAGTTTTTCATGTAGAAAAGGTATCTTAGACCCAGGAATTCCTTAATTTGAGTTTAGAGCACATTAAACAGTGTATGAATCCTATGTTGTTTCCTTTAAGGAGCCTAGAATGGTGAATGTGTGAAATACACGGCAGAATACACTTGAAATATTGAAATAAACACATTTAGCAGCTTTGGAAAGCCTTACACTTCACTGAGATGTATCATTGAACTCTCAAACATAGTTGAGAGACAATGTTCCCCAGCTTTTCAGGTTACTAACAGTGTTTAGTTAGTCGTTTGTCCATGTTACCAATGTTTGTACCTGGACAAGAAGGCCTAATGTTAGATACTACAAGAAAACATCAGTAATTCTGGGAAAATGACAATAAATAGATGAGAACTCACATAGAACATGTACAAAACACTTCTCCAACTAGTTGTTCATGTAGAAAAGGTATCTTAGATCCAGGAATTCCTTAATTCGAGTTTAGAGCACATTAAAGAGTGTCTGAATCCTACGTGGTTTCCTTTAAATAGCCTAGAATGGTGAATGTGTGAATACACTTGAAATAGAGAAATAAACACATTTAGCAGCTTTGGAAAGCCTTACACTTCTCTGAGATGTATCATTAAACTCTAAAACATAGTTGAGGGACAATGTTCCCGAGATTTTTAGGTTCATATCAGTGTTTAGGTAGTTGTCTGTCCATGTTCACAATGCTTATACCTGTACAAGAAGGCCTAATGTTAGAAACTACAGGAAAACATCATTAATTCTGGCGAAATGACAATAAATTGATGAGAACTCGCATAGAACATGTACAAAACACTTCTCCAACTGAGTTGTTCATGTAGAAAAGGTATCTTAGATCCAGGAATTCCTTAATTCGAGTTTAGAACACATTAAACAGTGTATGAATCCTATGTTGTTTCCTTTAAGGAGCCTAGAATGGTGAATGTGTGAAATACACGGCAGAATACACTTGAAATATTGAAATAAACACATTTAGCAGCTTTGGAAAGCCTTACACTTCACTGAGATGTATCATTGAACTCTCAAACATAGTTGAGAGACAATGTTCCCCAGCTTTTCAGGTTACTAACAGTGTTTAGTTAGTCGTTTGTCCATGTTACCAATGTTTGTACCTGGACAAGAAGGCCTAATGTTAGATACTACAAGAAAACATCAGTAATTCTGGGGAAATGACAATAAATAAATGAGAACTCGAATAGAACATGTACAAAACACTTCTCCAACTGAGTTTTTCATGTAGAAAAGGTATCTTAGACCCAGGAATTCCTTAATTTGAGTTTAGAGCACATTAAACAGTGTATGAATCCTATGTTGTTTCCTTTAAGGAGCCTAGAATGGTGAATGTGTGAAATACACGGCAGAATACACTTGAAATATTGAAATAAACACATTTAGCAGCTTTGGAAAGCCTTACACTTCACTGAGATGTATCATTGAACTCTCAAACATAGTTGAGAGACAATGTTCCCCAGCTTTTCAGGTTACTAACAGTGTTTAGTTAGTCGTTTGTCCATGTTACCAATGTTTGTACCTGGACAAGAAGGCCTAATGTTAGATACTACAAGAAAACATCAGTAATTCTGGGAAAATGACAATAAATAGATGAGAACTCACATAGAACATGTACAAAACACTTCTCCAACTAGTTGTTCATGTAGAAAAGATATCTTAGATCCAGGAATTCCTTAATTCAAGTTTAGAGCACATTAAACAGTGTATGAATCCTATGTGGTTTCCTTTAAGGAGCCTAGAATGGTGAATGTGTGAAATACATGGCAGAATACACTTGAAATAGAGAAATAAACGCATTTAGCAGCTTTGGAAAGCCTTACACTTCACTGAGAAGTATCATTGAACTCTAACACAGAGTTGAGAGACAATGTTCCCCAGCTTTTCAGGTTCATATCAGTGTTTAGGTTGTTGTCTGTCCATGTTCACAATGCTTATACCTATACAAGAAGGCCTAATGTTAGAAACTGCAAGAAAACATCAGTAATTCTGGGAAAATGACAATAAATAGATGAGAACTCGCCTAAAATATGTACAAAACACTTCTTCAGCTGAGTTGTTCCTGTAGAAAACGTATCTTAGATCCAGGAATTCCTTAATTCGAGTTTAGAGCACATTAAACAGTGTATGAATCCTATGTTGTTTCCTTTAAGGAGCCTAGAATGGTGAATGTGTGAAATACACGTCAGAATACACTTGAAATAGAGAAATAAACACATTTATCAGCTTTGGAAAAGTTACACTTCACTGAGATGTATAATTAAACTCTAAAACATAGTTGAGAGACAATGCTCCCGAGTTTTCAGGTTCCAAACAGTGTTTAGGTAGTCGTTTGTCCATGTTCCCAATGTTTGTACCTGGGCAAGAAGGCCTAATGTAAGATACTACAAGAAAACATCAGTAATTCTGGGAAAACGACAATAAATAGATGAGAACTCACATAGAACATGTACAAAACACTTCTCCAACTGAGTTGTTCATGTAGAAAAGATATCTTAGATCCAGGAATTCCTTAATTCAAGTTTAGAGCACTTTAAACAGTGTATGAATCCTATGTGGTTTCCTTTAAGGAGCCTAGAATGGTGAATGTGTGAAATACATGGCAGAATACACTTGAAATAGAGAAATAAACACATTTAGCAGCTTTGGAAAGCCTTACACTTCACTGAGATGTATCAATGAACTCTAACACAGAGTTGAGAGACAATGTTCCCGAGGTTTTCAGGTTCATATCAGTGTTTAGGTTGTTGTCTGTCCATGTTCACAATGCTTATACCTGTACAAGAAGGCCTAATGTTAGAAACTACGAGAAAATATCAGTGATTCTGTGAAAATGACAATAAATAGATGAGAACTCTCATAGAACATGTGTAAAACACTTGTCCAACTGAGTTGTTCCTGTAGAAAACGTATCTTAGATCCAGGAATTCCTTAATTTGAGTTTAGAGGACATTAAACAGTGTATGAATCCTATGTTGTTTACTTAAAGGAGCCTTAATGGTAAATGTGTGAAATACAAGGCAGAATACACTTGAAATAGAGAAATAAACACATTTAGCAGCTTTGGAAAGCTTTACACTTCACTGAGATGTATCATTAAACTCTAAAACATAGTTGAGAGACAATGTTTCTGAGCTTTTCAGGTTCATAACAGTGTTTAGGAAGTTGTTTGTCCATGTTCCCAATGTTTATACCTGGACAAGAAGGCCTAATGTTAGAAACTACGAGAAAATATCAGTGATTCTGTGAAAATGACAATAAATAGATGAGAACTCTCATAGAACATGTGTAAAACACTTGTCCAACTGAGTTGTTCCTGTAGAAAACGTATCTTAGATCCAGGAATTCCTTAATTTGAGTTTAGAGGACATTAAACAGTGTATGAATCCTATGTTGTTTACTTAAAGGAGCCTTAATGGTAAATGTGTGAAATACAAGGCAGAATACACTTGAAATAGAGAAATAAACACATTTAGCAGCTTTGGAAAGCTTTACACTTCACTGAGATATATCATTAAACTCTAAAACATAGTTGAGAGACAATGTTGCCGAGGTTTTCAGGTTCCTAACAGTGTTTAGGTAGTGATTGGTCCAGGTTCCCAATGTTTATACCTGGACAAGAAGGCCTAATGTTAGAAACTACAAGAAAACATGAGTAATTCTGGGAAAACGACAATCAATAGATGAGAACTCACATAGAACATGTAAAAAACACTTCTCCAACTGAGTTGTTAATGTAGAAAAGGTTTATTAGATCCAGGAATTCCTTAATTCGAGTTTAGAGTACATTAAACAGTGTATGAATCCTATGTTGTTTCCTTTAAGGAGACTAGAATGGTGAATGTGTGAAATACACGGCAGAATGCACTTGAAATAGAGAAATATACACATTTAGCCGCTTCGGAAAGCCTTACACTTCACTGAGATGTATCATTAAACTCTAAAACATAGTTGAGAGACAATATTCCCGAGCTTTACAGGTTCATAACAGTGTTTAGATAGTTGTTTGTCCATGTTCCCAATTTCATACCAGGACCACAAGGCCAAATGTTAGAAACTACAAGAAAACAGCAGTAATTCTGGGAAAATGACAATAAATAGATGAGAACTCTCATAGAACATGTGTAAAACACTTGTCCAACTGAGTTGTTCCTGTTGAAAACGTATCTTAGATCCAGGAATTCCTTAATTTGAGATTAGAGGACATTAAACAGTGTATGAATCCTATGTTGTTTACTTAAAGGAGCCTTAATGGTAAATGTGTGAAATACAAGGCAGAATACACTTGAAATAGAGAAAAAAACACATTTAGCAGCTTTAGAAAGCCTTACACTTCACTGAGATGTATCATTAAACTCTAAAACATAGTTGAGAGACAATGTTGCCGAGGTTTTCAGGTTCCTAACAGTGTTTAGGTAGTGATTGGTCCAGGTTCCCAATGTTTATTCCTGGACAAGAAGGGTAATGTTAGAAACTACAAGAAAACATGAGTAATAGTAGGGAAACGACAATCAATAGATGAGAACTCGCATAGAACATGTAAAAAAAAAACTTCTCCAAGTGAGTTGTTAATGTAGAAAAGTTATCTTAGATCAAGGAATTCCTTAATTCGAGTTTAGAGCACATTAAACAGTGTATGAATGGTATGTTGTTTCCTTTAAGGAGACTTGAATGGTGAATGTGTGAAATACATGGCAGAATGCACTTGAAATAGAGAAATATACACATTTAGCCGCTTTGGAAAGCCGTACACTTCACTGAGATGTATCATTAAACTCTAAAACATAGTTGAGAGACAATGTTCCCGAGCTTTACAGGTTCATAACTGTGTTTAGATAGTTGTTTGTCCATGTTCCCAATGTTTATACCTGGACAAGAAGGCCAAATGTTAGAAACTACAAGAAAACATCAGTAATTCTGGGAAAACGACAATAAATAGATGAGAACTCACATAGAACATGTGTAAAACACTTGTCCAACTGAGTTGTTCCTGTAGAACACGTATCTTAGATCCAGGAATTCCTTAATTTGAGTTTAGAGGACATTAAACAGTGTCTGAATCCTATGTTGTTTCCTTTAAGGAGATTGGAATGTTGAATGTGTGAAAATGCACTGCAGAATACACTTGAAATAGAGAAATAAACACATTTAGCAGCTTTGGAAAGCCTTACACTTCACTGAGATTTATCATTGAACTCTAAAACATAGTTGAGAGACAATGTTCCCCTGCTTTTCAGGTTCATATCAGTGTTTAGGTAGTTGTCTGTCCATGTTCACAATGCTTATACCTGTTCAAGAAGGACTAATGTTAGAAACTACCAGAAAACATCAGTAATTCTAGCAAAATGACAATAAATAGATGAGAACTCGCATAAAACATGTATAAAACACTACTTCAGCTGAGTTCTTGCTGTAGAAAACGTATCTTAGATCCAGGAATTCTTTAATTCAAGTTTAGAGCACATAAAACAGTGTATGAATCCTATGTTGTTTCCTTTAAGGAGCCTAGAATGGTGAATGTGTGAAAAACACGGCAGAATACACTTGAAATAGAGAAATAAACACATTTAGCAGCTTTGGAAAGCCTTACACTTCACTGAGATGTATCATTAAACTCTAAAATATAGTTGAGAGACAATGTTCCCGAGGTTTTCAGGTTCCTAACAGTGTTTAGGTTGTCGTTTGTCCATGTTCCCAATGTTTGTAACTGGACAAGAATGCCTAATGTTAGATACTACAAGAAAACATCAGTAATTCTGGTTAAACGACAATAAATAGATGAGAACTCACATAGAACATGTACAAAACACTTCTTCAACTAGTTGTTCATGTAGAAAAGGTATCTTAGACCCAGGAATTCCTTAATTCAAGTTTAGAGCACATTAAACATTGTATGAATCCTATGTTGTTTCCTTTAAGGAGCCTAGAATGGTGAATGTGTGAAATACATGGTAGAATACACTTGAAATAGAGAAATAAACATATATAGCAGCTTTGGAAAGCCTTACCCTTCCCTGAGGTGTATCATTAAACTCTAAAACATAGTTGAGAGACAATGTTCCTGAGCTTTTCAGATTCCTAACAGTGTTTAGGTAGTGGTTTGTCCATGTTCCCAATGTTTGTACCTGGACAAGAAGGCCTAATGTTAGAAACTACAAGAAAACATCATTAATTCACGGGAAATGACAATAAAAAGAACTGAATTCACATAGAACATGTACAAAACACTTCTCCAACTGAGTTGTTCATGTAGAAAAGGTATCTTAGATCCAGGAATTCCTTAATTCAAGTGTAGAGCACATTAAACAGTGTATGAATCCTACGTGGTTTCCTTTAAGGAGCCTAGAATGGTGAATGTGTGAAATACACGGCAGAATTCACTTGAAATAGAGGAATAAACATATTTAGCAGATTTGAAAAGCCTTACACTTCACTGAGATGTATCATTAAACTCAAAAACATAGTTGAGAGACAATGTTCCCGAGCTTTTCAGGTTCCTAACAGTGTTTAGATAGTCGTTTGTCCATGTTCCCAATGTTTGTACCTGGACAGGAAGGCCTAATATTAGAAACTACAAGAAAACATGAGTAATTCTGGGGAAATGATAATAAATAGATGAGAACTCGCATAGAACATGTACAAAACACTTCTCCAACTGAGTTGTTCATGTACAAAACCTATCTTAGATCCAGGAATTCCTTAATACGTGTTAGGGCACATTAAAGAGTGTATGCATCCTATGTTGTTTCCTTTAAGGAGCCTAGAATGGTGAATGTGTGAAATACACGGCAGAATACACTTGAAATAGAGAAATAAACACATTTAACAGCTTTGGAAAGCCTTACACTTCACTGAGATGTATCATTGAACTCTAAAACATAGTTGAGAGACAATGTTCCAGAGCTTTTTAGGTTCCTAACAGTGTTTAGGTAGTAGTTTGTCCATGTTCCCAATGTTTGTACCTGGACAAGAAGGCCTAATGTTAGATATTTCAAGAAAACATCAGTAATTCTGGGAAAACGACAATAAATAGATGAGAACTCACATAGAACATGTACAAAACCCTTCTCCAACTAGTTGTTCATGTAGAAAAGGTATCTTAGATCCAGGAATTCCGTAATTCAAGTTTAGAGCACATTAAACAGTGTATGAATCCTATGTTGTTTCATTTAAGGAGCCTAGAATGGTGAATGTGTGAAATACATGGCAGAATACACTTGAAATAGAGAAATAAACACATTTAGCAACTTTGGAAAGCCTTACACTTCACTGAGATTTATCATTGAACTCTAAAACATAGTTGAGAGACAATGTTCCCCTGCTTTTCAGGTTCATATCAGTGTTTAGGTAGTTGTCTGTCCATGTTCACAATGCTTATACCTGTTCAAGAAGGACTAATGTTAGAAACTACCAGAAAACATCAGTAATTCTAGCAAAATGACAATAAATAGATGAGAACTCGCATAAAACATGTATAAAACACTACTTCAGCTGAGTTCTTCCTGTAGAAAACGTATCTTAGATCCAGGAATTCTTTAATTCAAGTTTAGAGCACATTAAACAGTGTATGAATCCTATGTTGTTTCCTTTAAGGAGCCTAGAATGGTGAATGTGAAATACACGGCAGAATACAGTTGAAAAAGAGAAATGAACACATTTAGCAGCTTTGGAAAGCCTTACACTTCACTGAGATGTGTCATTGAACTCTAAAACATAGTTGAGAGACAATGTTGCCAAGCTTTTCAGGTTCATATCAGTGTTTAGGTAGTCGTGTGTCCATGTTCCCAATGTTTGTACCTGGACAGGAAGGCCTAATGTTAGAAACTACAAGAAAACATCATTAATTCTGGGAAAATGACAATAAATAGATGAGAAATCGCATAGAACATGTACAAAACACTTCTCCAACTGAGTTGTTCATGTACAAAAGGTATCTTAGATCCAGGAATTCCTTAATTCGAGTTTAGAGCACATTAAATAGTGGATGAATCCTATGTTGTTTCCTTTAAGGAGCATAGAATGGTGAATGTGTGAAATACACGAAAGAATACACCTGAAATAGCGAAATAAACACATTTAGCAGCTTTGGAAAGCCTTACACTTCACTGAGATGTATCAATAAACTCTAAAATATAGTTGAGAGACAATGTTCCCGAGGTTTTCAGGTTCCTAACAGTGTTTAGGTAGTCGTTTGTCCATGTTCCCAATGTTTGTACCTGGACAGGAAGGCCTAATGTTAGAAACTACAAGAAAACATGAGTAATTCTGGGGAAATGACAATAAATAGATGAGAACTCGCATAGAACATGTACAAAACACTTCTCCAACTGAGTTGTTCATGTACAAAAGGTATCTTAGATCCAGGAATTCCTTAATTCGAGTTACGGCACATTAAACAGTGTATGAATCCTATGTTGTTTCCTTTAAGGAGCCTAGAATGGTGAATGTGTGAAAAGCACGGGAGAATACACTTGAAATAGAGAAATAAACACATTTAGCAGCTTTGGAAAGCCTTACACTTCACTGAGATGTATCATTAAACTCAAAAACATAGTTGAGAGACAATGTTCCCGAGCTTTTCAGGTTCCTAACAGTGTTTAGGTAGTCGTTTGTCCATGTTCCCAATGTTTGTTCCTGGACAGGAAGGCCTAATATTAGAAACTACAAGAAAACATGAGTAATTCTGGGGAAATGATAATAAATAGATGAGAACTCGCATAGAACATGTGCAAAACACTTCTCCAACTGAGTTGTTCATGTACAAAACCTATCTTAGATCCAGGAATTCCTTAATACGTGTTAGGGCACATTAAACAGTGTATGCATCCTATGTTGTTTCCTTTAAGGAGCCTAGAATGGTGAATGTGTGAAATACACGGCAGAATACACTTGAAATAGAGAAATAAACACATTTAGCAGCTTTGGAAAGCCTTACACTTCACTGAGATGTATCATTGAACTCTAAAACATAGTTGAGAGACAATGTTCCAGAGCTTTTTAGGTTCCTAACAGTGTTTAGGTAGTAGTTTGTCCATGTTCCCAATGTTTGTACCTGGACAAGAAGGCCTAATGTTAGATATTACAAGAAAACATCAGTAATTCTGGGAAAACGACAATAAATAGATGAGAACTCACATAGAACATGTACAAAACCCTTCTCCAACTAGTTGTTCATGTAGAAAAGGTATCTTAGATCCAGGAATTATGTAATTCAAGTTTAGAGCACATTAAACAGTGTATGAATCCTATGTTGTTTCATTTAAGGAACCTAGAATGGTGAATGTGTGAAATACATGGCAGAATACACTTGAAATAGAGAAATAAACACATTTAGCAACTTTGGAAAGCCTTACACTTCACTGAGATTTATCATTGAACTCTAAAACATAGTTGAGAGACAATGTTCCCCTGCTTTTCAGGTTCATATCAGTGTTTAGGTAGTTGTCTGTCCATGTTCACAATGCTTATACCTGTTCAAGAAGGACTAATGTTAGAAACTACCAGAAAACATCAGTAATTCTAGCAAAATGACAATAAATAGATGAGAACTCGCATAAAACATGTATAAAACACTACTTCAGCTGAGTTCTTCCTGTAGAAAAAGTATCTTAGATCCAAGAATTCTTTAATTCAAGTTTACAGCACATTAAACAGTGTATGAATCCTATGTTGTTTCCTTTAAGGAGCCTAGAATGGTGAATGTGAAATACACGGCAGAATACAGTTGAAAAAGAGAAATGAACACATTTAGCAGCTTTGGAAAGCCTTACACTTCACTGAGATGTGTCATTGAACTCTAAAACATAGTTGAGAGACAATGTTGCCAAGCTTTTCAGGTTCATATCAGTGTTTAGGTAGTCGTGTGTCCATGTTCCCAATGTTTGTACCTGGACAGGAAGGCCTAATGTTAGAAACTACAAGAAAACATCATTAATTCTGGGAAAATGACAATAAATAGATGAGAAATCGCATAGAACATGTACAAAACACTTCTCCAACTGAGTTGTTCATGTACAAAAGGTATCTTAGATCCAGGAATTCCTTAATTCGAGTTTAGAGCACATTAAATAGTGGATGAATCCTATGTTGTTTCCTTTAAGGAGCATAGAATGGTGAATGTGTGAAATACACGGCAGAATACACATGAAATAGAGAAATAAACACATTTAGCAGCTTTGGAAAGCCTTACACCTCACTGAGATGTATCATTAAACTCTAAAATATACTTGAGAGACAATGTTCCCGAGGTTTTCAGGTTCCTAACAGTGTTGAGGTAGTTGTTTGTCCATGTTCCCAATGTTTGTACCTGGACAAGAAGGCCTAATGTTAGAAACGACAAGAAAACATCAGTAATTCTGGGGAAATGACAATAAATAGATGAGAACTCGCATAGAACATGTACAAAACACTTCTCCAACTGAGTTGTTCATGTAGAAAAGGTATCTTAGATCCAGAATTCCTTAATTCGAGTTTAGAGCACATTAAACAAGGATGAATCCTATGTTGTTTCCTTTAAGGAGCCTAGAATGGTGAATGTGTGAAATACACGAAAGAATACACCTGAAATAGCGAAATAAACACATTTAGCAGCTTTGGAAAGCCTTACACTTCACTGAGATGTATCAATAAACTCTAAAATATAGTTGAGAGACAATGTTCCCGAGGTTTTCAGGATCCTAACAGTGTTTAGGTAGTCGTTTGTCCATGTTCCCAATGTTTGTACCTGGACAAGAAGGCCTAATGTTAGATACTACAAGAAAACATCAGTAATTCTTTGAAAACGACAATAAATAGATGAGAACTAACATAGAACATGTACAAAACACTTCTCCAACTAGTTGTTCATGTAGAAAAGGTATCTTAGATCCAGGAATTCCGTAATTCAAGTTTAGAGCACATTAAACAGTGTATGAATCCTATGTTGTTTCATTTAAGGAGCCTAGAATGGTGAATGTGTGAAATACACGGCAGAATACACTTGAAATAGAGAAATAAACACATTTAGCAGCTTTGGAAAGCCTTACACTTCACTGAGATATATCATTGAACGCTAAAACATAGTAGATAGACAATGTTCCCGAGCTTTTCAGGTTCATATCAGTCTTTAGGTAGTTGTCTGTCCATGTTCACAATGCTTATACTGTACAGGAAGGCCTAATGTTAGAAACTACAAGAAAACATCAGTAATTCTGGGAAAATGACAATGAATATATGAGAACTCACATAAAACCTGTATAAAAACACTTCTTCAGCTGAGTTGTTCCTGTAGAAAACGTATCTTAGATCCAGGAATTCATTAATTCGAGTTTAGAGCACATTAAACAGTGTATGAATCCTATGTTGTTTCCTTTAAGGAGCCTAGAATGGAGAATGTGTGAAATAAACGGCAGAATACACTTGAAATAGAGAAATAAACACATTTAGCAGCTTTGGAAAGCCTTACACTTCACTGAGATGTATCATTGAACTCTCAAACATAGTTGAGAGACAATGTTCCCCAGCTTTTCAGGTTCATATCAGTGTTTAGTTAGTCGTTGTCCATGTTACCAATGTTTGTACCTGGACAAGAAGGCCTAATGTTAGATACTACAAGAAAACATCAGTAATTCTGGGAAAAGGACAAAAAATAGATGAGAACTCACATAGAACATGTACAAAACACTTCTCCAACTGAGTTGTTCATGTAGAAAAGGTATCTTAGATCCAGGAATTCCTTAATTCGAGTTTAGAGCACATTAAACAGTGTATGAATCCTACGTGGTTTCCTTTAAGGAGCCTAGAATGGTGAATGTGTGAAATACACGGCAGAATACACTTGAAATAGAGAAATAAACACATTTAGCAGCTTTGGAAAGCCTTCCACTTCTCTGAGATGTATCATTAAACTCTAAAACATATTTGAGGGACAATGTTCCCCAGCTTTTCAGGTTCCTAACAGTGTTTACGTAGTCGTTTGTCCATGTTCCCAATGTTTGTACCTGGACAAGAAGGCCTAATGTTAGATACTACAAGAAAACCTCAGTAATTCTGGGAAAACGACAATAAATAGATGCGAACTCACATAGAACATGTACAAAACACTTCTCCAACTAGTTGTTCATGTAGAAAAGGTATCTTAGATCCAGGAATTCCTTAACTCGAGTTTAGAGCACATTAAACAGTGTATGAATCCTATGTTGTTTCCTTTAAGGAGCCTAGAATGGTGAATGTGTGAAATACACGGCAGAATACACTTGAAATAGAGAAATAAACACATTTAGCAGCTTTGGAAAGCCTTACACTACCACTGAGATGTATCATTGAACTCTAAAACATAGTTGAGAGACAATGTTCCCGAGGTTTTCAGGTTCCTAACAGTGTTTAGGTAGTCGTTTGTCCATGTTAACAATGTTTGTACCTGGACAAGAAGGCCTAATGTTAGATACTACTAGAAAAAATCAGTAATTCTGGGAAAACGACAATAAATAGATGAGAACTCACATAGAACATGTAAAAAACACTTCTCCAACTGAGTTGTTCCTGTAGAAAAGGTATCTTAGATCCAGGAATTCCTTAATTCAAGTTTAGAGCACATTAAACAGTGTATGAATCCTATGTTGTTTCCTTTAAGGAAACTAGAATGGTGAATGTGTGAAATACACGGCAGAATACACTTGAAATAGAGAAATAAACACATTTAGCAGCTTGGGAAAGCCTTACACTTCACTGAGATATATCATTGAACGCTAAAACATAGTAGATAGACAATGTTCCCGAGCTTTTCAGGTTCATATCAGTCTTTAGGTAGTTGTCTGTCCATGTTCACAATGCTTATACCTGTACAGGAAGGCCTAATGTTAGAAACTACAAGAAAACATCAGTAATTCTGGGAAAATGACAATGAATATATGAGAACTCACATAAAACCTGTATAAAAACACTTCTTCAGCTGAGTTGTTCCTGTAGAAAACGTATCTTAGATCCAGGAATTCATTAATTCGAGTTTAGAGCACATTAAACAGTGTATGAATCCTATGTTGTTTCCTTTAAGGAGCCTAGAATGGAGAATGTGTGAAATACACGGCAGAATACACTTGAAATAGAGAAATAAACACATTTAGCAGCTTTGGAAAGCCTTACACTTCACTGAGATGTATCATTGAACTCTAAAACATTGTTGAGAGACAATGTTCCCGAGGTTTTCAGGTTCCTAACAGTGTTTAGGTAGTTGTTTTTCCATGTTCCCAATATTTGTACCTGGACAAGAAGGCCTAATGTTAGATACTACTAGAAAAAATCAGTAATTCTGGGAAAACAACAATAAATAGATGAGAACTCACATAGAACATGTACAAAACACTTCTCCAACTGAGTTGTTCCTGTAGAAAAGGTATCTTAGATCCAGGAATTCTTTAATTCGAGTTTAGAGCACATTAAACAGTGTATGAATCTACACTTCACTGAGATGTATCATTGAACTCTAAAACATAGTTGAGAGACAATGTTCCCCAGCTGTTCAGGTTCATATCAGTCTTTAGGTAGTTGTCTGTCCATGTTCCCAATGCTTATATCTGTACAGGAAGGCCTAATGTTAGAAACTACAAGAAAACATCAGTGATTCTGGGAAAATGACAATATATAGATGAGAACTCCCATAGAACATGTATAAAACACTTCTTCAGCTGAGTTGTTCCTGTAGAAAATGTATCTTACATCCAGGAATTGCTTAATTCGAGTTTAGAGCACATTAAACAGTGTATGAATCCTATGTTGTTTCCTTTAAGTAGCCTAGAATGGTGAATGTCTGAAATACACTGCAGAATACACTTGAAATAGAGAAATAAACACATTTAGCAGCTTTGGAAAGCCTTACACTTCACTGAGATGTATCATTGAACTCTAAAACATAGTTGAGAGACAATGTTCCCGAGGTTTTCAGGTTCCTAAAGTGTTTAGGTAGTCGTTTGTCCATGTTCCCAATGTTTGTACCTGGACAAGAAGGCCTAATGTTAGATACTACAAGAAAACCTCAGTAATTCTGGGAAAACGACAATAAACAGATGAGAACTCACATAGAACATGTACAAAACACTTCTCGAACTGAGTTGTTCATGTAGAAAAGGTATCTTAGATCCAGGAATTCCTTAATTCGAGTTTAGAGCACATTATAGAGTGTATGAATCCAATGTTGTTTCCTTTAAGGAGCCTAGAATGGTGAATGTGTGAAATACACGCAGAATACACTTGAAATAGAGAAATAAACACATTTAGCAGCTTTGGAAAGCCTTACACTTCTCTGAGATGTATCATTAAACTCTAAAACATAGTTGAGGGACAATGTTCCCGAGATTTTTAGGTTCATAACAGTGTTTAGGTAATCATTTGTCCATGTTCCCAATGTTTGTACCTGGACAAGAATGCCTAATGTTAGAAACTACAAGAAAACATCAGTAATTCTGGGGAAATGACAATAAATAGATGAGAACTCGTATAGAACATGTATAAAACACTTCTCAAACTGAGTTGTTCATTTAGAAAAGGTATCTTAGATCCAGGAATTCTTTAATTCAAGTTTAGAGCACATTAAACAGTGTATGATTCCTATGTTGTTTCCTTTAAGGATTCCAGAATGGTGAATGTTTGAAATACACGGCAGAATACACTTGAAATAGAGAAATAAACACATTTAGCAGCTTTGAAAAGCCTTACACTTCACTGAGATGTATCATTGAACTCTAAAACATAGTTGAGAGACAATGTTCCCCAGCTTTTCAGGTTCATATCAGTGTTTAGCTAGTTGTCTGTCCATGTTCACAATGCTTATACCTGGACAAGAAGGCCTAATGTTAGAAACTACAAGAAAACATCAGTAATTCTGGGGAAATGACAATAAATAAATGAGAACTCGAATAGAACATGTACAAAACACTTCTCCAACTGAGTTTTTCATGTAGAGAAGGTATCTTAGACCCAGGAATTCCTTAATTTGAGTTAGAGCACATTAAGCAGTGTATGAATCCTATGTTGTTTCCTTTAAGGAGCCTAGAATGGTGAATGTGTGAAATACACGGCAGAATACACTTGAAATAGAGAAATAAACACATTTAGCAGCTTTGGAAAGCCTTACACTTCACTGAGATGTATCATTGAACTCTAAAACATAGTTGAGAGACAATGTTCCCCAGCTTTTCAGGTTCATATCAGTGTTTAGGTAGTTGTCTGTCCATGTTCACAATGCTTATACCTGTACAAGAAGGCCTAATGTTGGAAACTACAAGAAAACATCAGTAATTCTGGGGAAATGACAATAAATAAAGGAGAACTCGAATAGAAAATGTATAAAACACTTCTCCAACTGAGTTTTTCATGTAGAAAAGGTATCTTAGACCCAGGAATTCCTTAATTTGAGTTTAGAGCACATTAACCAGTGTATGAATCCTATGTTGTTTCCTTTAAGGAGCCTAGAATGGTGAATGTGTGAAATACACGGCAGAATACACTTGAAATAGAGAAATAAACACATTTAGCAGCATTGGAAAGCCTTACACTTCACTGAGATGTATCATTGAACTCTAAAACATAGTTGAGAGACAATGTTCCCCAGCTTTTCAGGTTCATATCAGTGTTTAGGTAGTTGTCTGTCCATGTTCACAATGCTTATACCTGTACAAGAAGGCCTAATGTTAGAAACTACAAGAAAACATCATTAATTCTGGGGAAATGACAATAAATGGATGAGAACTCGCATAGAACATGTACAAAACACTTCTCCAACTGAGTTGTTCATGTAGAAAAGGTATCTTAGATCCAGGAATTCCTTAATTCGAGTTTAGAGCACATTATACAGTGTATGAATCCAATGTTGTTTCCTTTAAGGAGCCTAGAATGGTGAATGTGTGAAATACACGCAGAATACACTTGAAATAGAGAAATAAACACATTTAGCAGCTTTGGAAAGCCTTACACTTCTCTGAGATGTATCATTAAACTCTAAAACATAGTTGAGGGACAATGTTCCCGAGATTTTTAGGTTCATAACAGTGTTTAGGTAGTCATTTGTCCATGTTCCCAATGTTTGTACCTGGACAAGAATGCCTAATGTTAGAAACTACAAGAAAACATCAGTAATTCTGGGGAAATGACAATAAATAGATGAGAACTCGTATAGAACATGTATAAAACACTTCTCAAACTGAGTTGTTCATTTAGAAAAGGTATCTTAGATCCAGGAATTCCTTAATTCGAGTTTAGAGCACATTATACAGTGTATGAATCCAATGTTGTTTCCTTTAAGGAGCCTAGAATGGTGAATGTGTGAAATACACGCAGAATACACTTGAAATAGAGAAATAAACACATTTAGCAGCTTTGGAAAGCCTTCCACTTCTCTGAGATGTATCATTAAACTCTAAAACATATTTGAGGGACAATGTTCCCCAGCTTTTCAGGTTCCTAACAGTGTTTACGTAGTCGTTTGTCCATGTTCCCAATGTTTGTACCTGGACAAGAAGGCCTAATGTTAGATACTACAAGAAAACCTCAGTAATTCTGGGAAAACGACAATAAATAGATGCGAACTCACATAGAACATGTACAAAACACTTCTCCAACTAGTTGTTCATGTAGAAAAGGTATCTTAGATCCAGGAATTCCTTAATTCAAGTTTAGAGCACATTAAACAGTGTATGTATCCTATGTTGTTTCCTTTAAGGAGCCCAGAATGGTGAATGTTTGAAATACACGGCAGAATACACTTGAAATAGAGAAATAAACACATTTAGCAGCTTTGGAAAGCCTTATACTTCACTGAGATGTATCATTGAACTCTAAAACATAGTTGAGAGGCA
>CAVNZX010000113.1:0-7500 GCA_963693515.1 Pipistrellus nathusii
CTCTGTCTCTGTCTCTCCCTGACTCTCGGCCTCCGTCTCTGTCTTTCTGTCTCTTTCTTATATCCTTCCGCCTGTCCCTCTGTCTGTCTGTCCCTCTCTATTTCTCTCTGTCTCGCCCTGTCTCTCTGCCTGTTTCTGTCTCTGGTTTTCTGTCTCTTTCTTACATCTGCCCGTCTGTCCGTCTGTCTCTCTCTGACTCTGTCTCTCTGTGTGTGTCTCTCTCTGTCTCTCTGTCTCTCTCTGTCTCTGTCTCTGTCTCTCTCTCTGTCTCTCTCTGCCCCTGTCTCTCTGCCTCTGTTTCTGTCTCTGGCTTTCTATCTCTTTCTTACATCTGTCCACCTGTCCCTCTCTGTCCGCCTGTCCCTCTCTGTCCACCTGTCCCTCTCTGTCCGCCTGTCCCTCTCTGTCCGCCTGTCCCTCTCTGTCCCTCTGTCTCTCTCCGTCCCTCTGTCTCTCTCCGTCCCTCTGTCTCTCTCTCTCTCTGTCTCTCTCTCTCTCCCCTACACTCTCCCCTCTCCGGCGCCCCCCGGAGGGAAGTCTGTTTTTTGTTATTTTCCCCCAAATCCACTGCCCCCCCCCCTGCACCAGAAGGCGTGGCCGTGCCCCTCGGTCTGACCCCCACGACCTCTGCCCTCTGCCCTCTGCCCTCTGACCTCTGCCCTCCGCCCTCTGCCCTCCTCAGGCGCCCGCTCCGGTGACCAGGATGAACGGGCAGGTGAGCGCCCCGGGCAGCTTCCGGACCTCGAACCCGAACCCGCTGTCCGACTGGATGTCGGCGCTGAGCCCGCAGCTGTGGGACGTGCCCCTGAACCACCTGTCCATCCCGGGTGAGTCTCCCCGTCCGTCCCAGTGCGTCCCAGTGCGTCCCCGTCCACCCCAGTCTGTCCCAGTCTGTCCCAGTGCATCCCAGTGCGTCCCAGTCTGTCCCAGTCCACCCCAGTCTGTCCCCGTCCATCCCCGTCCACCCCAGTCCGTCCCAGTGCGTCCAGTGCGTCCCAGTCTGTCCCAGTGCGTCCCAGTGCGTCCCAGTGCATCCCAGTGCGTCCCAGTGCGTCCCCGTCCACCCCAGTCTGTCCCAGTCTGTCCCAGTCCATCCCAGTGCGCCCCAGTCTGTCCCAGTCCATCCCAGTCCGTCCCAGTCTGTCCCAGTCCATCCCGGGTGAGTCTCCCCGTCCGTCCCAGTCCGTCCCAGTCCATCCCCGTCCACCCCAGTCTGTCCCAGTCCATCCCAGTCCATCCCCGTCCATCCCAGTCCATCCCGGGTGAGTCTCCCCGTCCGTCCCAGTGCATCCCAGTCCGTCCCAGTCTGTCCCAGTCCATCCCGGGTGAGTCTCCCCGTCCGTCCCAGTCCGTCCCAGTCCATCCCCGTCCACCCCAGTCTGTCCCAGTCCATCCCAGTCCATCCCCGTCCATCCCAGTCCATCCCGGGTGAGTCTCCCCGTCCGTCCCAGTCCGTCCCAGTCTGTCCCAGTCCATCCCAGTCCGTCCCAGTCCATCCCCGTCCACCCCAGTCTGTCCCAGTCCATCCCAGTCTGTCCCAGTCCATCCCAGTGCGCCCCAGTCTGTCCCAGTCCATCCCAGTCCGTCCCAGTCTGTCCCAGTCCATCCCGGGTGAGTCTCCCCGTCCGTCCCAGTCCGTCCCAGTCCATCCCCGTCCACCCCAGTCTGTCCCAGTCCATCCCAGTCCATCCCCGTCCATCCCAGTCCATCCCGGGTGAGTCTCCCCGTCCGTCCCAGTGCATCCCAGTCCGTCCCAGTCTGTCCCAGTCCATCCCGGGTGAGTCTCCCCGTCCGTCCCAGTCCGTCCCAGTCCATCCCCGTCCACCCCAGTCTGTCCCAGTCCATCCCAGTCCATCCCCGTCCATCCCAGTCCATCCCGGGTGAGTCTCCCCGTCCGTCCCAGTCCGTCCCAGTCTGTCCCAGTCCATCCCAGTCCGTCCCAGTCCATCCCCGTCCACCCCAGTCTGTCCCAGTCCATCCCAGTCTGTCCCAGTCCATCCCCGTCCACCCCAGTCTGTCCCAGTCCATCCCAGTCTGTCCCAGTCCATCCCCGTCCACCCCAGTCTGTCCCAGTCCATCCCAGTCCATCCCAGTCCGTCCCAGTCCATCCCCGTCCACCCCAGTCTGTCCCAGTCCATCCCAGTCCATCCCAGTCTGTCCCAGTCCATCCCAGTCTGTCCCAGTGCGTCCCAGTCCGTCCCAGTCTGTCCCAGTCCATCCCGGGTGAGTCTCCCCATCCGTCCCAGTGCATCCCAGTCCGTCCCAGTCCTTCCCAGTCCGTCCCAGTGCGTCCCAGTCCGTCCCAGTCCGTCCCAGTCCGTCCCAGTCCTTCCCAGTCCGTCCCAGTGCGTCCCAGTCCGTCCCAGTCCTTCCCAGTCCGTCCCAGTGCGTCCCAGTCCGTCCCAGTGCGTCCCAGTGCGTCCCAGTGCGTCCCAGTCCTTCCCAGTCCGTCCCAGTGCGTCCCAGTCCGTCCCAGTGCGTCCCAGTGCGTCCCAGTGCGTCCCAGTCCTTCCCAGTCCGTCCCAGTGCGTCCCAGTCCGTCCCAGTGCGTCCCAGTCTGTCCCAGTCCATCCCAGTCAATCCCAGTCCGTCCCAGTGCGTCCCAGTCCATCCTGGGTGAGTCTCCCCGTCCGTCCTAGTGTGTCCCAGTCCGTCCCAGTCTGTCCCAGTCCATCCCCGTCCACCCCAGTCTGTCCCAGTCCATCCCAGTCCATCCCCGTCTGTCTGTCTGTCCCCGTCCATCCCAGTCCGTCCCAGTGAGGCCCCCTGTGCATCCCAGTCCCCTCCCTCCCTCCCTCCCTCCCTCCCTCCCTCCCTCCCTCCCTCCCTCCCTCCCTCCCTCCCTCCTCCTCTCCTCGGGCCGCTCCTCTGTGTCCATGTCTCCCTCTGAGTCTGACAAGGACCCCGACCCTGGAGGGAGGGCCCCCCTGACCCCGGATGACCCCGACCCTGACCCTTCACCCGTCCATCCCGTCTGCACAGGCCCCGCCCACATGAGGGAGGCCCCGCCCACATGAGGGAGGCCCCGCCCACATGAGGGAGGCCCCGCCCCCAGAGGAGGGAGGCCCCGCCCCCAGGAGGCCCCTCCCAGGCCCCGGGAGGCCGTGACCTTGGGTCCGTGCGTGTCCCGTGGGCATGTCCTCGGGGGCGCCTGGGGGTCACCCTCAGCCCGGGGGCAGCTCCGAGCAGCAGGGGGCGCTCACGGCCCGTCCGTCCGTCCGTCCGCCCGCCCAGGCAGCCACGACACCATGACCTACGGCCTCAACAGGACGTCGCCCGTGTCCCGCTCGGCGTCGCGCCTGCTGCAGGCGCTGGCCAAGGTGCTGCCCTGCCTCCTGCAGCCCGTGGTGCTGCGCTGGTCCGTCACCCAGGTACCCCCCCCTCCCCCGCTCCATGTCCGACCGACCGACCGACCGACCGTCCATCCGTCTGTCTGTCCTTCTGCCCATCCTTCCATCCTTCTGCCCATCCGTCCGTCCGTCCGTCGTCTGTCTGTCCTTCTGCCCGTCCGTCCGACCGTCCTTCTCTCCGTCCTTCCGTACATCTATATGTCCTTCATCCGTCCGTCCTTCCTTCCATCCATCCGTTCATCCTTCCGTCCGTCCTTCCATCCTTCTGTCTGTCCTTCCGTCCTTCCATCCTTCTGTTCTTCCATCTGTCTGTCCTTCTGTCCGTCCGTCCTTCAATCCATCCTTCTGTCCGTCCATCTGTTCGTCCTTCATCCTTCCATCCGTCTGTCCATCCTCCCGTCTGTCTGTCCTTCCATCTTTCCATCCTTCCATCCGTCCTTCCGTCTTTCCATTTGTCTGTCCTTCCGACCGTCCGTCCAGGGGGCTGGTCCCAGCCCGGCCGCCGCCCTAACCTCCGGGGAAAGTGGGTGAGGCCTGGCCGGTTGGCCCCGTGGAGAGAGCGTTGGCCTGTGGCCTGGGGATCCCGGGTTCGATTCTCGTCCAGGGCACATACCTTGGTGCCTGCGGGACGCAGCCATTGACGGTGTCTCTCTCGCATCCGTGTCTCCTGCTCAGTCTCCCCCCCCTCTCTCCCCCCCCTCCGCCCCCCTGCCCCCCCTCCACCCCCCCGCCTCCCCTCCGCCCCCCTCCGCCCCCCCTCCTCCCCCTCCGCCCACTCCCTCCACCCCCTCCTTCCCCCCTCCGTCCACTCCCTCCATGAAAATGTCAGGGGGTGAGGGGGAGGATCAACAGAAAAATAACAGGAAACAGCGCTCTGGCAGCCAGAGCCCCCACCGGGAACGGGACTGAGGTGTGTGTGTGTGTGTGTGTGTGTGAGTGTGTGAGTTTAATTTATTTTATTGATTTTTCCCAGAGAGGAAGGGGGAGAGAGAGAGAGAGAGAGAGAGAGAGAGAGAGAGAGAAACATCCATCCACCGCCTCCTGCACGCCCCCCTCCCACTGGGGATGTGCCCGCCACCCAGGCCCATGCCCTTGACCGGAATCGAACCCGAGATCCTTCCGTCCACAGGCCGATGCGCTATCCACTGAGACACACCGGTCAGGGTGGGTTATTTTTTAAAAAAATATATTCCATTGATTTCCCACAGAGAGGAAGGGAGAGGGAGTCAGAAACATCGATGAGAGAGAAACACCCATCCGCCGCCTCCTGCACGCCCCCCGCCGGGGATGTGCCAGCCACTGAGGCCCATGCCCTTGACCGGGAATCGAACCCGGGACCCTTCCCATCCGCAGGCCGACGCTCTATCCACTGAGCCAAACTGGTCTCGGCTATTTTTTAATATATTTTATTGATTTCTTACAGAGAGGAAGGGAGAGGGACAGAGAGTCAGAAACATCCATGATGAGAGAGAAACACCCATCCGCTGCCTCCTGCACGCCCCCCACTGGGGATGTGCCCACCGCCCAGGCCCATGCCCTTGACCGGGAATCGAACCCGGGACCCTTCCGTCCGCAGGCCGGCGCTCTGTATGGATCCACATTCACAGACACCATCCAGCCTGACAAATGCAACCTCAGAGGGAATTCCACGTTTTTTCACCTGTTTTCCTCTGTTGGCCATTCACAGCCTCAGCCCCCCCCCCCCAGGTTTCTCTCTGCTCTGCCCCCCCCCCCCCCCCGTTTGTCGGGGGGCCCTCCCCGCAGACGGTCCGGGGTTCCCTTTGGAAAATAAAACACAAAGAAGCAGGCAGCACCCGCCGGGCCGCCCGGCTCACCCACAGGCGCCGGGTGCGGGGGCGGAAGGCGGGACCCACATTCCTGGGCCGGTGGGTGGGAGGCCGGACCGAGCTGGGAGCAGCCCCCCCCACCCCGGGGTGCATGCAGCCTGTGTGTTGGGGGGACCTGGGGGGCTGCCGACCGGCTGCAGGGCCCCGGCCCCCCACGTGGGGGAGCAATGGGTCCCGGGGGCAGGCGGGGCGGGTGCTGCAATGGGTGCAGGTGGTGACCTGCAGGTGGCGGTGACGGTGACTCGTTTCCGGGGAGACAGTCACCGGGGCCCCCGCCCACCGTGTCCGGGCGGGTTCGGGGCCGGCTCTGGGGGCGGGAGGCGGGCCTGCGGGTCCTAGGACCTAGCAACTGCCTTCCCTTTCCTTTTAAAAATGTTTTTATTGATTTTTAAATTTTTATTGATTTTTTTTCCTCTTAATTTTTTATTTTATTACTTTTCTTTTCTTTTTTCTTTTTTTTTTTTTATTTGATGATGGTCTCACATCATTGTCCTTGTTCCCTCAATCCTATCCCAATCCCCTCCCTACGTAGCCCCCCCCCTCCCCCCCCGTGTCATTGGCCACTGGCCGGTATTTTTTATTTTTTAAAAAATTTTTTTCAGACCGGCCGAAGCCGGTGTGGCTCAGTGGTGGAGCGTCGGCCTGCGGACTGAGGGGTCCCGGGTTCGATTCCGGTCAAGGGCATGGGCCTGAGTTGCTGGCGCATCCCCAGTGGGGGCGTGCAGGAGGCGGCTGTTCGATGTTTCTCTCTCATTGACGTTTCTATAATATCTCTCTCTCCCTCTCCCTTCCTCTCTGTGAAAAATCAATAAGATATATTTAAAAAAAAAAACGTTTTCAGACTGATAGCACTGGGATTCCACTCCACTCAGGGACTCCTCCAAAGAGACTGTTCACTCTTTTTAAAAAGTTATATTTTATTGTTGGGACCAGGGACGTAGCCGAGGGGGACACTGAGGCCAGGCCCTGGGGCAGGAGGCAGCCGGTCCATGTTCCTCTCTCACTGATGTCAATGAGAGAAACATCCATGGCACGGCCTCGGGGGCACCGGGGAGGGGGCCGTGGGGCCCTGGGAGCTGCCTGCCGGCCGGCCCTGACACCCCGACACCCCGACACCCCGACACCCCAACTCCCTCGCCGTCCCCGCAGGAGCTGGACGTCACGGAGCAGCTGGACGCGGGCGTGCGCTACCTGGACCTGCGGATCGCCCACATGCCCGAGGGGTCCCCCCGGAACCTGCACTTCGTGCACATGCTCTACACCACCCTGCTGGTGGAGGTGGGGGGCTGAGGGGGGAGGGGGGGCCCTGATGGGGGGCGGTGGGGGCTGGGGGAGGTGGGGGGCTGATGGTGAAGGGGGGAGCCCTGCTAGTGGAGGTGGGGGGCTGAGGGGGGAGGGGGGGCCCTGCTGGTGGAGGGGGGGGGCTGATGGTGGAGGTGGGGGGGCTGATGGGGGCGGTGGGGGGGCTGGTGGAGGTGGGGGGCCCTGATGGGGAGATGGTGGCTGGTGGGGGAGGTGGGGGCGCCCTGCTGGGGGAGGTGGGGGCTGGGGGAGGTGGGGGGCCCTGATGGGGGAGGTGGGGAGCTGGGGGAGGTGGGGGGCCCTGATGGGGGCGGTGGGGGGCTGATGGGGGAGGTGGGGAGCCCTGCTGGAGGAGGTGGGGGCTGGGGGAGGTGGGGGGCCCTGATGGGGGAGGTGGGGAGCTGGGGGAGGTGGGGAGCCCTGCTGGGGGAGGTGGGGGGCTGGGGGTGGTGGGGGATGGGGGAGGTGGGGGGCTGGGGGAGGTGGGGGGCCCTGATGGGGGCGGTGAGGGGCTGGTGGGGGAGGTGGGGGGCTGGGGGAGGTGGGGGGCCCTGATGGGGGCGGTGGGGGAGGTGGGGGCTGATGGGGGAGGTGGGGGCCCTGAGGTGGAGGGGAACCTCACGGGGGGGGGGGGAGTAGCTGGGACAGCCAGTGAGTTAGCGGCTCCGCGGACTTTCTGGTCTGTGCTGCCCTCCGGTGGCGGCGGGTGGTATTGCAGGCCCCTGTGCTCAGGCCGCACCGCCTCCGCCCGGCTCCTGGGGGGAGTGGGAGGGGGGTAAGGAGGTGGGGGTCCTGCGGTTGGAAGTGGGGGGCCCTGATGGGGAGGTGGGGGCCCTGATGGGGGAGGTGGGGGTGGGGGAGGTGGGGGCCCTGATGGGGGAGTGGGGGGCCCTGATGGGGGGGGTGGGGGTGGGGGAGCTCAGCGGGTGTAGCTGGGGTGGGGGCGCTGGGGGAGGTGGGGGCGCCGCTGGAAGAGGCGGGAAGGGGGGGGGTGAGGAGCT
>CAVNZX010000113.1:12500-41759 GCA_963693515.1 Pipistrellus nathusii
TCCTCTCTCTCCCCCTCCCTCCTCTCTCTCCCCCTCCCTCCTCTCTCTCTCTCCCCTTCCCTCTCTCTCTCTCTCCCCCCTCCTCTCTCTCCCCTCCTCCCTCCTCTCTCTCTCTCTCCCTTCCCTCCTCTCTCTCTCTCTCCCCCTCCTCTCTCTCCCCCTCCCTCCTCTCTCTCTCTCCCCCCTCCTCTCTCTCTCTCCCCCTCCCTCCTCTCTCTCTCTCTCCCCTCCATCCTCTCTGTCTCTCTCCCTCCTCTCTCTCCCCCCCTCCCTCCTCTCTCTCCCCCTCCCTCCTCTCTCTCCCCCTCCCTCCTCTCTCTCTCCCCCCCTCCTCTCTCTCTCCCCCTCCCTCCTCTCTCTCTCTCTCCCCCCTCCCCCCTCCTCTCCCCCCCCTCCTCTCTCCCCCTCCCTCCTCTCTCTCTCCCTCCTCCTCTCTCTCCCTCCCCCTCCCTCCTCTCTCTCTCTCCCCCCCCCTCCTTCTCCCCCTCCCTCTCTCCCCCCCTCCTCTCTCTCTCCCCCTCCCTCCTCTCTCTCTCTCTCCCTCCTCCCTCCTCTCTCTCTCCCCTCCCTCCTCTCTCTCTCTCTCCCCCTCCCTCTCTCTCTCTCTCTCCCCTCCTCCCTCCCTCTCTCTCTCCCCCCTCCTCTCTCTCTCTCTCCCTCTCTCCCCTCCCTCCTCTCTCTCTCTCTCCCCCTCCCTCCTCTCTCTCTCTCTCTCTCCCCCTCCCTCCTCTCTCCCCCCTCTCTCCCCCCTCCTCTCTCTCTCCCCCTCCCTCCTCTCTCTCTCTCCCCCTCCCTCCTCTCTCTCTCTCTCTCTCCCCCCTCCCTCCTCTCCCCCCCCTCTCTCCCCCCTCCTCTCTCTCTCCCCCTCCCTCCTCTCTCTCTCTCCCCCCCTCCCTCCTCCCCCCCCTCTCCCCCCCTCCTCTCTCTCTCCCCCTCCCTCCTCTCTCTCTCTCTCTCCCCCCCCTCCCTTCTCTCCCCCCCTCTCTCCCCCCCTCCTCTCTCTCTCCCCCTCCCTCCTCTCTCTCTCTCTCCCCTCCTCCCTCCTCTCTCTCTCCCCTCCCTCCTCTCTCTCTCTCTCCCCCTCCCTCCTCTCTCTCTCCCCCCCCCTCCTCTCTCTCCCCCCCCCCCTCTGAAATAATCCATCGGGAAATATCCTCGGGTGAGGAGTAACCCCCCCCCCCGTCCTCCCCCAAATCTAAATAAACTGGAAGGAGGAGAGCCACTCGCTGCCCTGCCAGCTCGGGGCCTGCCGGGCGGTCAGCCTTGCGAACTCAGAGACCGGGCCGCGCCGCAGAGACGGCGCGAAAATTAAACATTTAAACTGCAAACGGCTACGGGGCAGCCGGGTCCGAGGCCGATTTCCCCCAAAGATCAGCTCTGGCCTCACGGAGCCCGCGGGCCTCTCAGGGCAACAGGCCGGGGAGCTCCTGGGCCGCTGCTGACCGCCTTTCCCCCGGGGCCGGGCGCAGCCAACGGGGCTGCTGACCGCCTTTCCCCCGGGGCCGGGCGCAGCCAACGGGGCGGCGCCAGGACAGAAGCCTCAGGTTCCTCCCTTATGGTCGCGGCTCCTGCGCTCACCTTTACATATTTATATTTTATTGATTATTTCACAGAGGAAGGGAGAGGGACAGAGAGCCAGAACCATCGATGAGGAGAGAGAATCATCCACCAGCCGCCTCCCGCACGCCCCCCGCTGGGGATGTGCCCGCCACCGAGGCCCAGGCCCTTGGCCGGGAACCGAACCCGGGACCCTTCCGTCCATCCACGTAGTCAAACAGACAAGATCCAAGGTTTTTTTGTTTGTTTGTTGTTTTTGCATTAACTTTTATTTATTTAAAAAAATAATTCTATTTCTAGCCGAAACCGGTTTGGCTCAATGGATAGAGCGTCGGCTTGGGGACTAAAAGGTCCCGGGTTCGATTCCGGTCAAGGGCATGGGCCTTGGTTGCGGGCACATCCCCAGTGGGGGGCGTGCAGGAGGCAGCTGATCGATGACTCTCTCATCGATGTTTCTAACTCTCTATCTCTCTTCCTCTCTGCACAAAATCAATAAAATATGTTAAAAAAATAATAATTCTATTTTTAAAAATATATTTTATTGATTTTTTTTTCACCGAGAGGAAGGGAGAGAGAGTTAGAAACATCGATGAAGAGAGGGAATCATCCACCAGCTGCCTCCTGCACGGCCCCCACTGGGGATGTGCCCTTAGCCACCGATTTCCATGCCCTTGACCGTGAATCGAACCCGGGACCCTTCCGTCCGCAGGCCGACGCTCTGCCCACTGAGCCACCCCGGCTTCGGCTCATTTCACTTTTTATCCAATCCCAGGGGTTTCCCACTGTCTTGCTTTCTCCCGCCTCCTCACTCCGTCACCCATGGATTTCCTGTCGCCCGCCCATGTCCCTCCTTTGATTTCTGGGTATAAATAGAGAAATGGAACCCCCCATTCTCCGGAGCATTCTCTCAGTCCCTGGAGGTCCTGCTTCCCGGCCGGGGGCCGCAGTTTGGCTCAAATAAACTCACAAAAACATTCCTCACACGTTTCCATGTGTGTTTTTGTTTGTTTGTTTTGTTTTTTTATACAATATATTTTATTGATTTCTTACAGAGAAGAGAGAGAGGGATAGAGAGCTAGAAACATCCGTGAGAAAGGATCGTCGATCAGCTGCCTCTTGCACACCCCCTACTGGGCTGCCCTTGACCGGGAATCGAACCTGGAACCCTTCAGATCCCAGGCTGACGCTCTACCCACTGAGCCACACCGGTTTCACCTTTTTATTTTATTTTATTTTTTTGTTTGTTAACAAAACAAACAGATCAGCCGGGACCGGTTTGGCTCAATGGATAGAGCGTCGGCTTGGGGACTGAAGGGTCCCGGGTTCGATTCCGGTCAAGGGCATGTACCTTGGTTGCGGGCATATCCCCAGTGGGGGGCGTGCAGGAAGCAGCTGATCGATGACTCTCTCTCATCGATGTTTCTAACTCTGTATCTCTCTCCCTTCCTCTCTGTAAAAAATCAATAAAATATATTAAAAAACAAAACAAAACAAAACAAAACAAAACAAAACAAAACAAAACAGATCAATAAAGACAAGGTGTTTCTACGGTGTTTCCCCGAAAATCAGACATTCTCTGAAAATAAGGCCCACGTCCAGGTTTCCCTCTGAGTGACATAGAAGGCGTCCCCCCCAAAATAAGGCCCCCCCGCCTCCCAGGCTAACCGTGAGAGACTGGGTCCACCGATTCTGAGAGAAACGAAGTCACAAGACCTTCACCGGGAAACCCAGGCCGGGACGGTGAGGCTGAGGTTCCAGAGGAGGATGATGACACGACGGCCATGGAATCCATGAGTCCGTTCTCGGTCCCGTAGGATCCCCGTGTGTCTGGTGTGTGCGGGCCAGGACCGTCCTGCCGTACCGTCTGCAGGGAATCAATTTCCTTTATTTTCGATTAACAATCAATGTGCACCGTATTCTTCTTTATGGGAAAATAGACATCCCCCGAACATAAGACCTAGCGCAACTTTGGGAGCAAAAATGAATAGAAGACGCTGTCTTATTTTCGGGGAAACAGGGTAATTCCAGTGAAATCAGGGCCTGTGCCCCTCCTCCCCACACCCCGTCCGTCCCTCCCCCCGAAGTGCACGTCATAGCGACCGGTCGGCTGTCGGCCCCCTGGTGGTCAGTGCGCGTCATAGCGACTGGTCGGTCGGTCGGCTGTCCGCCCCCTGGTGGTCAGTGCGCGTCATAGCGACTGGTCGGTCGGTCGGCTGTCTGCCCCCTGGTGGTCAGTGCACGTCATAGCTACTGGTCGGCCAGACGGCTGTCTGCCCCCTGGTGGTCAGTGCGCATCATGGCGACTGGTCGGCCGGTTGGCTGTCTGCCCCCTGGTGGTCAGTGCACGTCATAGCGACCGGTCGGCCGGTCGACGGTCTGCCCCCTGGTGGTCAGTGCACATCACAGTGACTGGTCAGCCAGTCGACTGTCTGCCCCCTGGTGGTCAGTGCACGTCATAGCGACCGGTCGGTCGGCTGTCTGCCCCCTGGTGGTCAGTGCATGTCATAGCGACTGGTCGGCCAGTCGACGGTCTGCCCCCTGGTGGCCAGTGCACGTCATAGCGACCAGTCAGCGGGTTGGCTGTCTGCCCCCTGGTGGTCAGTGCACGTCATAGCGACTGGTCGGCCAGTCGATGGTCTGCCCCCTGGTGGTCAGTGCACGTCATAGCGACTGGTTGACTGACCAGTCGCTATGACGCACACTGACCACCAGGGAGCAGACGCCCCGACCAGCAGGCCAGCTTGCTGCTGGGGTCCGGCCGATGGGGACTGAGCGAGACGGACTGGACACGCCCTGGAGCCCCCCCTCGGTCCCTCCCCGGCCGGCCCCCCTCCCCGTCCCTCCCGGCCCCGATCCTGCCCCGGGGGGGCCCTCGGCCTGGCCTGCGCCCTCTCGCCATCCGGCTGTGTGTCCCTGGGACATGCACCCACGGCCCCACTCCCTGGGCTCAGATGCTTCCAAGCTCTGGTCCCTGGTGGCTTATTTCTTCTATTTGTAAAAACAATTTCCATTTTATTTTATTTATTTACTTTTATATTTCACAGAGAGGAAGGGAGAGGGACAGAGAGCCAGAAACATCAATGATGAGAGAGAATCATCGACCAGCCGCTTCCTGCACGCCCCCCACTGGGGATGTGCCCTCAGCCACCGAGGCCCATGCCCTTGACCGGGAATCGAACCCAAGACCCTTGAGTCCACAGGTCAACGCTCTACCCACTGAGCCACACCGGTCAGGGCCATCCCTAAAATTGAGGCTTCGGGGAAACACCCACATCCTTTAGGCAGGAAATTCCAATAAGAGACTCAGCGATAATTTACATATAATTAACATTTACTTAACACGCTTTACTTAACACTGAGGCTGCTTTAACAGCCATTGTCTCAACCAAACAATGAGTGAGCCAACACCGGTGTGGCCCAGTGGATAGAGCCGTCGGTCTGCAGACGGAAGGGTCCCGGGTTCGATTCCGGTCAAGGGCATGTACCTTGGTGGCGGGCACATCCCCAGTGGGGGGCGTGCAGGGGGCAGCTGGTCGATGTTTCTCTCTCATCGACCTTTCTAACTCTCTATCCCTCTCAATTTCTCTGCGTAAAATCAATAAACTATATTTAAAAAAATAAAAAATAAAATAAAAGAGCTGAAACCAGTGTGGCTCAGTGGATAGAGCGTTGGCCTGCGGACTGAAAGGTCCCGGGTTCGATTCCGGTCAGGGGCACATATCTTGGTTGCGGGCACATCCCCAGTGGGGGGCGTGCGAGAGGCAGCTGGTCGATGTTTCTCTCTCATCGACATTTCTCTCTCTATCCCTCTCAGTTTCTCTCTGTGTAAAATCAATAAAATATAAGAAAAAAAAATGCTGATATAGATGTGTTGGCAAACGTTAAAAAAATAATAAATAAAATAAATAAACGAGGCGTGAATAGCTCCCCATTCAGAGCCATCAGGTTGGACCATTAAGGATTCCCCTGTTCAGATCCCTCGATCAGCAACAATGATCGGCTTCCGGCATTTTCCCCGGGAGAGGCTGGGAGCTGAGCTCGGGCCCCAGGATGGGAAGGAAGAGGTTTGGGGTGTCCCGGAGTCTAAGAGAACAACAGTGCCCCCCCCGCCCCGTTTTGGGGGGCTCACCCAGGCCTCCTGAGAGGTCAGGGGGTACAGAAAACCGGAGAACAGAGCAATACCAGAGAGACGGAGTCATATTTATTACTCGCGGATCCAGAGGAAAACGGAAATAAGATGAATCCAAATTCCAAGCAACGTTACGGGCAGAGCTTCCCTTTTTGTAAAATTAAAAAAAAAATTTTTTTTAATATATACATTTTTAAAAATATATTTTATTGATTTTGTACAGAGAGGAAGGGAGAGAGAGAGTCATCGATCAGCTGCCTCTTGCACGCCCCCCACCGGGGATGTGCCCGCAACCAAGACCCATGCCCTTGACCGGGAATCGAACCCGGGACCTTTCAGTCCCCAAGCCGATGCTCTATCCACTGAGCCACACCGGTCTTGGCCCTTTAAGTTTATCTTCATCATTCTTCAAACCGGCTAAAGCAAAGGAGAAAGCAACATTTTATCTAGGAAGAACAGCAAAAAAAATTCCCAAAAAAGTTTGTTTTCCTTCTCAGAACCTTTAAAAATGCCTGCCTGCCCCCGAGGCGGGGCAGGCGTGTGGGGTCCGCCTGCATGGGGCGCTCCTCCGTCTGTCCTGGCCACATATTTAATAAACCCTGCCTGCTTTTTTTTAATCCACCATCAGCCTCCGGGGTCTTATTTGGAGCCCAGGGTTCGACCCCACAACAGAAACGGCTCTCAGATGCTGGGCCCCAAGGTGAAGGAATTCTTCCTATTTATATGTTTTTCCTTTTTTGTCTCCCAAACGTGGAGTGTTTGGGGCCCCTTATGGGAGTTTTTAAAGAGCCCGGGTGTGCACTGCTGAGGCCACTAGCCCTTCCCCGGACAAGGTTGTTGGTGTTGGCAATGGCCAAGCCTCTGGTCTCGGGTGCAGGCCTTGGTCCGGGGTGCAGGCCTCGGTCCGGGGTGCAGGCCTCGGTGTGGGGTGCAGCCCTCGGTCTGGGGGTGCAGGCCTCAGTCTGGAGTACGGGCCTCGGTCCGGGGTGTGGGCCTCGGTCTTGGGGTGCAGGCCTCGGTGTGGGGTGCAGGCTTCTTGTCTCGGGGTGCAGGCCTTGGTCTGGGGTGCAGGCCTCGGTCCGGGGTGCAGGCCTCGATGTGAGGTGCAGGCCTCGGTCCGGGGTGCAGGCCTCGGTCCGGGGGTACAAACCTCGGTCCGGGGGTGCAGGCTTCGGTCTGGGGTGCAGGCCTCGGCTTGGGGGGAGCCCCACCCCCTGGAGCAGCCAATGCTGCTGTTTTGCAGGCAGAACTGCCTTCCCGGCGGGAACACGAAGCCGGAGGCCCGGTTTCCTCCGGACAAAGTCTGTGGGCGGACACGGGGACCAAGGGGAGCAATGCACCACAGGCCGACTTCCGACTTCCGCCAGGACCACCAGGAGGGACCGGGACCCGCCTCTTCCGGCTGGAGCGCTGGAAAGAGCTTCCGGGTCAGCCTGGAAAGCGCTTCCGGATCAGCCCGGAAAGAGCTTCCGGAAGCGGCCGTAGGCGGCCTCGGTGATGATGACGGTGACGTCGGCCACGCCCGCCTCGGGCACCACCTGCACGTCCTGCACCGCGGCCTCAGCGTGCAGCCAGCTTGGGGGGGGAGGGCGGGTCAGGGGCGGGGTGGGGGGCAGGGAGCTCGGGGTGACCTTTGCCCCGGCGCCCCGACAGGCTTGGACCCGCGCCTCCACCCCTTCCCGGTGCACCAGCCCCACGGGCCTGGTGGACCCTCGTGGGGAGTGAACTCAGGCGACAGGGGTCAAAGCCGCAGGTCCCAAGCCCCTCCTCTCAGAATGGCCCGCCCCCAGCCAATCCCCATCCTGCCTGATGGCCCCGCCCCTGCTAAGCCCCTCCCCTCCCGGTGGCCCCACCTCAGCCAATCCACCCCCTCCCAGTGGCCTCGCCCCCACTAAACCCCTCCTTCCCAATGGCCCCGCCCCTCTTCCTGATGGTGATAACCCTGCGCACCTGAGCTGCGGCCCGCCCCTGAGCCAGTCTCCTCCCCTCCCGGTGGCCCCGCCCCTCATCAAAGCCCCTCCCCGTGGCCCGGCCCCTCAGCCAATCCCCTCCCCTCCTGGTGGCCCCGCCCCTCAGCCAACCCACTCCTTTCCTGGTGGCCCTGCCCCCTGCTAAGCCCCAAGCCCCTCCCTCCCTATGGCCCCGCCCCCTGCCAACCCCTCCCCTCCTGGTGGCCCCACCCCCTGATAAGCCCCTCCTCTCCCAGTGGCCCCACCCCTCATCAAAGCCCCTCCCCTCCTAGTGGCCCGGCTCCTCAGCCAATCCCCTCCCTCCCGGTGGCCCCGCCCCTGCTAAGCCCCTCCCTGCCAGCGGCCCCGCCCCCGCTAAGCCCCGCCCCTCCGCATCGGGAAGGACGTGCTACCTGAGCTGCGGGCCGGCCAGCCGCACGCGCAGGGTCAGCGCCCGCCGCCCGGTGGCGCTCAGCACGGCCGCCTCCAGCGCCGCCCGGAGCTGCTCCAGGCCCCACCCCCGGAGCGCGGACACGGCCAGGGCGCCGGGCTCCTCCGGGCGGTACCTGTGCGAGGGGGGGGGGGGGGGTCACAGGCCGGTCACCCCACTGCCCCCCCCCACTCCCCTCCGTCCTCGAACCCACTCACCCCACCGCCCCCCGTCCCCCCGGGAGGCAGGGCAGCGGGAACCGGGGTAAAGTGGGGTGTGGGGTGCAGTCACCCCAAGGCCGGCCGCTGGGGCTGCTTTAGGGACGGACCAGGGGCTACAGGGCCCGGGGACCCCCCCGCCCCAGCCGCCCACGGACACGCCCGTCTGCCCGGGGCCAGCGGTGACGGCGCCCAGCTCCCCGGGAGGCTCCGGCTGGGCTGGGGAGGGGTCCCAGCCCCCCTGGACCCCTTTCCCGCGGGGAGCCCTGATCTAAGGGGGAGCCCCGATCCGAAGGGGGAGCCCCGATCCAAAGGGGGGGCCCCGATCCAAAGGGGGAGCCCCATTCCGAAGGGGGAGCCCCGATCCGAAGGGGGAGCCCCGATCCGAAGGGGGAGCCCAATCCAAAGGGGGAGCCCCGATCGAAGGGGGGCCCCGATCCGAAGCGGGGCCCCGGCCCAGGCTTGGGCCCACTCACCCCGGCACCAAGTCCTCTTCCCGCGGGGAGCCCCGATCCAGATGGGGGGAGCCCTGATCCAAAGGGGGAGCCCCGATCCAAAGGGGGAGCCCCGATCCAAAGGGGGGGAGCCCCGATCCGAAGGGGGGGCCCGATCCGAAGGTGGGAGCCCCGATCCGAAGGGGGAGCCCGATCCGAAGGGGGAGCCCCTATCCAAAGGGGGGGAGCCCCGATCTAAGGGGGGGCCCCGATCCAAAGGGGGGGCCCCGATCCAAAGGGGGAGCCCCGATCCAAAGGGGGGGAGCCCCGATCCGAAGGGGGGGCCCGATCCGAAGGTGGGAGCCCCGATCCGAAGGGGGAGCCCCGATCCAAAGGGGGGGAGCCCCGATCCGTAGGGGGGCCCCGATCCGAAGGGGGAGCCCGATCCGAAGGGGGAGCCCGATCCGAAGGGGGAGCCCCAATCCGAAGGGGGCCCGGCCCGGCTGGGGCCCACTCACCCCGGCACCAGGTCCGCCTTGTTGTGCGCCTCCAGCGCGGAGCCCAGCAGCCGCGCGGGCAGCCCCAGGCCGCGCAGGGCGGCCATCACGCTCCGCTTCTGGCGCTCCGCCTCCGGGTGGCTCACGTCCCGCACGTGCAGGACCACGTCCTGGGCAGGCGGAGCGGCCGGGGGTTCGAGACCGTCCCCCTCCCCCCTCCCCCCTCCACCCACCCATCCCCCCCTCCACCCCGTCCCCCCTGCACCCAATCTCCCCTCCATCCCCCCCGCCCCCCCTCCACCCCCGTCCCCCCCCATCCCCGCATCCCCCCTCCCCCCTCCGCCTCCAGGTGGCTCACGTCCCACACCTGCAGGACCACGTCCTGGGCAGAGGGGCTGGTGGTGTGTCCTGTGTGCGTGTGTGTCTCCTATGTGTGTGTGCGTGTGAGGGTTCTCTGTGTGTGTCCTGTGTGTGTGTGTGTCCTGTGTGTGTGTTCTCTGTGCGTGTGCGTGTATGTTCTCTCTCTGTGTGTGTGTTCTGTGTGTGTGTGTTCTCTCTGTGTGTGTATGTGTGTGTGTGTGTGTGTGCGCGTGTGTGTGCTCTGTGTGTGTGTTCTCTCTGTGTGTGTGTCCTGTGTGTATGTGTCCTGTGTGTGTGTTCTCTGTGTGTGTGTGTGTCCTGTGTGTATGTGTGTGTTCTCTGTGTGTGTGTTTGTGTGTGTGTCTCTGTGTGTGTGTCCTGTGCGTGTGTGTCGTGTGTGTGTGTGTTCTCTCTGTGTGTGTGAGTTCTATGTGTGTGTGTCCTGTGTGTGTGTGTTCTCTCTGTGTGTGTGTCCTGTGTGTATGTGTGTGTGTTCTGTGTGTGTGTCTGTGTGTGTTCTCTCTGTGTGTGTGTGTTCTCTGTGTGTGTGTGTCCTGTGTGTGTGTTCTCTCTGTGTGTGTGTCCTGCGTGTGTGTGTGTGTTCTCTGTGTGTGAGCGTGTGTGTGTGTCCTGTGTGTGTGTGTGTCTCTGTGTGTGTGTCTGTGTGTGTGTGTGTCTGTGTGTGTGCGCGCGTGCGTGTGCGTTCTCTGTGTGTGTGTGTCTGTGTGTGTCCTGTGTGTGTGTGTCTCTGTGTGTGTGTGCGTGTGTGTGTGTCTGTTCTGTGTGTTCTCTGTGTGTGTGTGCGTGTCTGTGTGCGTGTGTGCGTGTGCGTGTGTGTGTGTGCGTCCTGTGTGCGCGCTCACCGAGCGGGCCACGTCCTGCAGCGTGGCGGAGAAGGCGGCGATGAGGCTGTGGGGCAGCTCGGACAGGAAGCCGATGGTGTCCATGTAGAGCACGGGCAGGCCGCAGGGCAGGGCGCCCGCGTGGGCCGTGACGTCCAGCGTGGCGAACAGCTGGTCGCGCGGCTGCATGGCGCTGTCCCCCGTCAGGGCCTTGATCAGCGTGGTCTTCCCTGCACGCCGGGACACGGACACGCATTGGACACGGACACATGGACGCACGCCGGGACGCGGACACACGTCAGGGACACGGACACACATCAAAGACAAGGGGACAAGGACACACATCAGGGACACGGGACGTGCGTCAGGGACACGGACACACGTTGGGGACATGGGGACACAACACACATCAGGGACACGGACACACGCCAGGACACTGACACATGTCAGAAACACAGACACACATCAGGGACAGGAACACACGGCAGGGATACGGACACAGATATGTGTTAGGGACATGAACACATGGACACGCATCAGGAACACAGACACAGACACGGGTCAGGGACACAGACACACACCAGGGACACAGACACACGTCACGGACAATGACACACATCAGGGACGAGGGCAAACGGGACAAAGACACACGTCAGGGACACACACACACACACACACACACGTCGGGGACAGCACACATGCTGGGGACACGGGCACAGCACTCACACACGTCCAGGAAGGAGAAAATTGGGACGTGTGTGTGTGTGTGTGTGTGTGTGAATTTCCTTACAGATCCCTTTCATCGCCCTGGCCGGCTCGGCTCAGTGGGCAGAGCGTCGGCCTGTGGACGCAAGGGTCCCGGGTTCGAGTCTGGCCGGCACGTGCCTGGCCTGAAGGCTCGATCCCCTTCCTGAAGCCGATCAAGGATTCTCTCTCATCATTGATGTTTCTCTCTCTCCCTCTCCTTCTCCCTTCCCTCTGGAGTCAATAAAGAAATATATATTTTGCCGAAACCGGTGTGGCTCAGTGGATAGAGCATTGGCCTGCGCGCTGAAGGGTCCCGGGTTCGATTCCCGGTCAAGGGCATGGACCCCGGTGGCGGGCACATCCCCGGTGGGGGGCGTGCAGGAAGCGGCTGGTCGATGTATCTCTCTCATCGACATTTCTAACTCTCAATCCCTCTCTCTCCCTCTCTGTACAAAAATCAATAAAATATATTTAAAAAAAAAATAGAGCTGAGACAGGTGTGGCTCAGTGGGCAGAGCGTCGTCGGCCTGCGGACTGAAAGGTCCCGGGTTCGATTCCGGTCAAGGGCATGGACCTCGGTGGCGGGCACATCCCCAACGGGGGGGGGGGCGTGCAGGAGGCAGCTGATCGATGACTCTGTCATTGATGTTTCTAACCGTCTCTCCCTCTCGGTAAAAAAAATCAATAAAATAGCCGAGACCGGTTTGGCTCAATGGATAGAGCGTCGGCTTGGGGACGGAAGGGTCCCGGGTTCGATTCCGGTCAAGGGCATGGGCCTTGGTGGTGTGCACATCCCCAGTAGGGGGGCGTGCAAGAGGCAGCGGATCGATGACTCTCTCTCATCGATGTTTCTAGCTCTCTCTCTCTCTTTCTCTCCCTTTCTCTCTGTACAAAATCAATAAAATATATATATTTTTAAAAAACAATAAAATATATTTTTTTAAAAATACAGGGGAGGGAGAGAGAGAGAGAGAGAGAGAGAGAGAGAGAGAGAAACACTGATGTGAGAGACACACACACCGACTGGCTGCCTCCAGCCTGCACCCTGCCCTGGGCGGACGCTCTAACCACTGAGCCCACCAGCCGGGAACGAATGACATTTGAGCCTGGACGTGCCCTTGGTGACCCCGGGGGCCCCGCCACCTGGGTGGACGGCCCCCACGGCACAGCAGCCCCCTCTCCCGGGGGGGACAGGACCCCGGTGCCCCGCCCGCCCGCCCGCCCGCTCACCGCAGTTGGTGTAGCCGACCACGGACACGACCGGGAACTCCCGCCGGCGCCGCTGCCGGCCCAGCAGCTGCCGCTTCTGCTGCAGCCGCTCCAGGGCCCGGCGGATCCTGGCCTCCTTGTCCCTCAGGAGCCGCTGCTGCAGCTGCTGGAAGGTCTCTCCTGGGGCAGACGGACGGACAGACAACGGGGGGGGGGGGCGTCAGGGGGCAGACGGGGAGGAGGGCGGCCAGACGGGCCGGTGTGGCTCAGTGGTTAGAGCGCCCGCCTGTGAGCCAGGAGGCAGCCAATGGGGGGCGTCAGGGGGCAGACGGGGAGGGCGGCCAGACCGGCCGGTGTTGCTCAGTGGTTAGAGCGCCCGGAGAGACAGGAGGCAGCCAATGGGGGGCGTCAGGGGGCAGACGGGGAGGGCGGCCAGACCGGCCGGTGTGGCTCAGTGGTTAGAGCGCCCGCCTGTGAGCCAGGAGGCAGCCAATGGGGGGCGTCAGGGGGCAGACGGGGAGGGGGACGGCCAGACCCGCCGGTGTGGCTCAGTGGTTAGGGCCCCCCACCCCCGGAGCCAGCCAATGGGGGGCGTCAGGGGGCAGACGGGGGCGGGGGGGGGGGACGGCCAGACCGGCCAGCACCTTCAGCTCCGAGGCCCGGCTCTGCCCACCGAGGGGCACTCTCGCCCCCAGGGCCGGTGTGGTTCAGTGGTTAGAGCGCCCGCCTGGGAGCCAGGAGGCAGCCAATGGGGGGCGTCAGGGGCCAGACGGGGAGGAGGGCGGCCAGATGGTCAGCACCTTCTGCTCCGAGGCCCGGATCTGCCCACCGAGGGGCACTCTCGCCCCCAGGGCCGGTGTGGCTCAGTGGTTAGAGCGCCCGGAGAGACAGGAGGCAGCCAATGGGGGGCGTCGGGGAGCAGACGGGGAGGAGGGCGGCCAGACGGCCAGCACCTTCCGCTCCCCCCAGCGGCGGCGCTGTGCCCCCTCCAGCCCCGGGGTGGGGGGGGGCGCTCACCGGAGCCCAGGATGTAGCGGGAGTTCCCTCCGTGTCCGTCCGGGCGGCCAGGCTCGTGCCTCATGGCGGACCTGCGGGACCGGGGGCAACTGAGCGGACAGGGAGGGGGAGGGGGGGGAGGAGAGCACATGGGGGACGCGCAGGGGGTGCAGCCCAGGGGGGCGGAGCCCGGGGGAGGAGCCCACGGGGGGAGGAGCCCACGGGGGGAGGAGCACATGGGGGGAGGAGCCCAGGAGGGAGGAGCCCACGGGGTGCAGCCCAGGGGGGCGGAGCCCAGGGGGAGGAGCCCACGGGGGGAGGAGCCCACGGGGGGAGGAGCCCAGGAGGGAGGAGCCCAGGGGGCGGAGCCCACGGGGTGCAGCCCAGGGGGGAGGAGCCCACGGGGGTCAGCCCAGGGGGGGGAGGAGCACATGGGGGAGGAGCCCACGGGGGTGGAGCGCAGAGGGGTGCAAAGATACTCAGGGTGGTGGGCTGAGGGGCGGGGCTGAGGAGGCGGAGCCTGAGACTAAAATGGTGGGGAGCAGAGGGGGCGTGGCCTCAGGCTGGAACCAATGGGCGTGGTGCTGAGGGCGGGGCTGGTGGCGGCAGGATACAAAGGGTTGGAACTCAGGGCTGCAGCGGGTCCCCACAAGCCCCGCCCATTCGTTCCAGCCTGAGGTCACGCCCCCTCTGATCCAGGCCCTGAGCCCCAGCCCCCTTGGCCCCGCCCCCGCATCTCCATCCTGAGGCCACGCCCCTCAGCTCCCAACCTGAGTGCCATCCCATTAGCTCCACCCCTTGGCTCCCGCCCCATTGGTTCCAGACTCTGAGGACCTTCCCCTCATCTCCATCCTGAGGCCACGCCCCTCGGCTCCCAACCCAAGTCCCAGCCCCTTGGCTCCCACCCCATTGGTTCCAGCTTCTGAGGCCCCGCCCCCTCAGCCCACCACCCTGAGTTCCACCCTTTGCATCGTGCCCCCACAAGCCCCGCCTCTCAGTGCCCTGCCCATTGGTTCCAGCCTCTGAGGCCACGCCCCCTCTGCTCCCAACCTGAATCCCAGACCCTGGGCTCCGCCCCCTCAAATCCCCACCCCATTAGTTCCCGCCCCCTCGGCTCCCCACCCTATGAGTTCCAACCCTCTGCATCGAGTCCCGACAAGCCCCGCCCCTTAGTGCCCCGCCCATTGGTTCCAGCCTCTGAGGCCACGCCCCCTCTGCTCCCTGCCCTGTTCTAGCCTCTGAGGCCTGGTCCCCTCAGCCCACCACCCTGAGTTCCAACCCTTTTCATCCTGTCCCCACAAACCCCGCCCCTCAGCGCCCCGCCCATTGGTTCCAGCCCCTGAGGCCACGCCCCCTCTGCTCCCAACCTGAGTCCCAGCCACTTGGCTCCGCCTTTTGGCTTCTGTCCCACTGGTTCCAGCCTGAGGCCCCACCCCCTCTGCTCCCCACCCAGTTCTAGCCTGAGGCTCTGCCCCCTCAGCCCACAGGAGTTTGCATCCCACAAGCCCCGCCCCCAGAGCCCCGCCCATTAGTTCCAGCCTAAGCCCCGCCCCCTCTGCTCCCACCCTGAGTCCCAGCCCTCTTGGCCCCGCCCCCTGAGCTCCCCACCCCGTTAGTTCCCGCCCCCTCGGCTCCCCGCCCTACAAGTTCCAGTCCCCTCAGTCCCACCCCTAAGCCCCCCACCCTCTGAGTTCCAACCCTCTGCTTGGAGTCCCCACAAGCCCCGCCCAGGAAGTCCACCATGAATGCCCCGCCCCTTAGCTTAGCTCCGGGATTGGGCGAGGACCTGGGAACCAGGAGGTCACAGGTTCGATTCCCGGTCAGGGCACAGGCCCCCGGCTCATCTCCATCCCCAGTGGGGGGCATGCAGGAGGCATTTCTCCCTCCTGCTTCCTCCTTCTTTGAAGCCAATAAATATATACATTTTATATATTATTATTACTTTTATTTTTTAAAAAATATATACTTTATTGATTTTTTACAGAGAGGAAGAGAGAGGGATAGAGAGTCAGAAACATCGATGAGAAAGAATCATCGATCAGCCGAAACTGGTGTGGCTCAGTGGATAGAGCGTCGGCCTGTGGACTGAAAGGTCCTGGGTTCGATTCTGGTCGGGGGCATGGACCTTGGTGGCGGGCACATCCCAGTGGGGGGCGTGCAGGAGGCAGCTGAGCGATGATTCTCTCTCATCAATGTTTCTAACTGTCCCTCTCTATTCCTCTTTGTAAAAAATCAATAAAATATATTTGAAAAAAATATATATATATATATTAAAAAAAAAGAAAAAAAAAAAAAGAATCATCGATCAGCCACCTCCTGCACGCCCCCCACTGGGGATGTGCCCGCCACCGAGGCCCATGCCCTTGACCGGGAATCGAACCCGGGACCCGTTCCATCCGCAGGCCGAGGCTCTATCCACTGAACCACACCGGTTTTGGGCATATATATATTTTTATTTTTATTTTTTAAAAAAATATATATTTTATTGATTTTTTTTACAGAGAGGAAGGGAGAGAGATAGAGAGTTAGAAACATCGATGAGAGAGTCATCGATCAGCTGCCTCTTGCACACCCCCCACTGGGGATGTGCCCGCCACCAAGGTCCATGTCCTTGACCGGAATCGAACCCAGGACCTTTCAGTCCGCAGGCCGACGCTCTATCCATTGAGCCAAACCGGACCCGGCTGGGTATATATATATTTTAAAGAAAAGGTTAAAGGAAGGGGCTGCTTCTGCTGGGACCCCCGGCCCGTCCGTCCCCAGCGGGTACCTGAGCAGGGGCAGCTCGGCCAGCGCCACCTGCAGCCGCGCCTCCTTGGTGCGCGCGTGGCAGCGGAAGATGTGCAGGACCATGGTGAACCGGTCGAACACCGGCACACGCCAGGCGGACTCCAGCTCCTTCTGCAAAAGAGAGAGAGAGAGAGAGAGAGAGAGAGAGAGAGAGAGAGAACTGGCCGGTGAGGCTCAGAACCAGGTTAGGATTCAATCGATCGATTCCCGGTCAAGGGCACAGGCCCGGGTGGTTGTGGGCTCGATCCCCAGTGAGGGGCGTGCAGGAGGCAGCCGGTCCATGATTCTCTCTCCTCATGGATGTGTCACTCTCTCTCTCTCCGTGTCTGAAATCAATAAAAACATATTTGATTTAAAAGTCAGCATGGCTGAAGTCAGTTTGGCCCAGTGGATAGAGCTTCGGCCTGCGGACGGAAGGGTCCCGGGTTCGATTCCTGGTCAAGGGCACAAGCTAATTGTGGGCTGGATCCCCAGTGGGGGGGTGTGCAGGAGGCAGCTGATCCATGATTCTCTCTCTGAAATCAATAAAAACATAAAAAAACAAACAAAACAGGTGTGGCTCAGTAGATAGAGCGTAGGCCTTCTGATGGAAGGGTCCCGGGTTCGATTCCCGGTCAAAGGCATGGACCTTGGCTGAGGGCACATCCCCAGTGGGGGGCGTGCAGGAGGCAGCTGATGGATGTTTCTTTTTCATCATCAATGTTTCTGACTCTCTCTCTCTCTCTCCCTTCCTCTCTGTAAAAAAAATCAATAAAATATATTAAAAAAAAACAAACCAACAACAACAAAAAACAGCCGAAACCGGTGTGGCTCAGTGGATAGAGCTCCGGCCTGCGGATTGAAGGGTCCCGGGTTCGATTCCTGGTCAAGGGCACAAGCCCGGGTTGTGGGCTGGATCCCCCGTGGGGGGCGTGCAGGAGACAGCTGATCAATTTTCTCTCATCGATTTTTCTAGCTCTCTATCCCTCTCTCATCCTGTCTGTAAAAAATCAATAAAATATATTTTAAAAAAACAAAACAAAAAACAAAAACAAAAAGGAGCCCAGTCCATCTATAAACCTCAGGTGAGGGGTGCCCCGAAATCTTGTATCCCCTGCCCCCAGCATGGACGGCACCCCGCGCACCCCCATACCTTAGTGGGCACTGACAGCCGCTCCAAGTTCAGAAACACAGCCGTGATGTTGGACAGGCCCCGAATTTTCTCTGCGGGAGAGAGGGCCTGGTCAGGGGGCTCCGCTGACACCGTCTCCCTCTGCTTGGCTGCGTCACCAGGACAACTGAGGTCAAGGGGAACCTGGGGGGGAGGGGGCATGACCCCGGGACATGACCCCCGGGGTCTGATGCAGCTTAGACTCGGGGAGACGCAGCCTGGCAGGGTCCTGCCAGCTCCATGCTCTGATCCGTGTGCACACAACGGGGTGGAGAGGGGACTGTCAATCAGGGGGTCCCAAGCCAAAACCAGTGTGGCTCAGTGGATACAGCATCGGCCTGCGGACTGAAGGGTCCTGGGTTCAATTCCCGGTCAATGGCATGGCCCTTGATGGTGGGCACATGCCCAGTGGGGGGCATGCAGGAGGCAGCTGATGGATGATTCTCTCTCATTGATGTTACTCTCTATAAAAACAAAATAAAATATATTAAAGAAAAAAATCAGCCGAAACCGGTTTGGCTGGATAGAGCGTCGGCCTGCGGACGGAAGGGTCCCGGGTTCGATTCCCGGTCAAGGCATGGCACTTGGTGGCGGGCACATCCCCAGTGGGGGGCTTGAAGGAGGCAGCTGATGGATGTTTCTCTCTCATCGATGTTTCTTTCTTTCTTTTTTTTTTTACTTTTTACTTTATTATTTTTAATAATAAAGTATTTTTTTTAAATTAAATTATTATTTGTGTACATATCTTACCATCCCCCTCTCATTGCTGTTTCTAACACTCTGTCCCTCTCTGTAAAAACACAATAAAATATATTAAAAAAAAAAAAAAATCAGCCGACACCGGTTTGGCTCAGTGGGTAGAGCATTGGCCTGTAGACAGAAAGGTCCCGGGTTCAATTTCCGGTCAAGGGCATGGACCTTGGTGGCGGGTACATCCCCAGTGGGAGGCGTACAGGAGGCGGCTGGTCGATGATTCTCTCTCATTGATGTTTCTAACGCTTTATCCCTCTCTGTAAAAACACAATAAAACATTTTTTTTTTTTAAATCAGGGGTCCAAGCAGAGTGGGGTTCACAGGTGGTGAGTGGGGGGTTGGGGGGGGCATGACACCTGGACATGACCCCTGGGGTCTAATGCAGCTAAGACTCAGGGGGACACAGACCGGCATGGCCCCCCCCAGCTCCATGCTCTGACATGTGAGCACACAGCTGGGTGGGGAGGGGACTGTCAATCAGGGGTCCTAGCAGAGTGGGGTTCACAGGTGGAAAGTAGGGGGGCCGGGTTCGCTCCAGGGATGTCAGACCCGCGTCCCAATCTGGACGCCTCTGTCTAACGGGCACACCCCACCCCCCCGCCCGCTGCTCCCCCAGGGAGAGAGATGGGGGGCGGGGACCCTAGGAGGGGGGCACCCACCCGTCAGCTGCTCCAGGGTCCCTTTGCCAAAGATCAGCTTCTTTTCCGGGGTCTTGGTCGGCACCACCATCGTCTCCACCACCGACCAGAGGTCCAGCGTGTGCACCAGCGCCCGCGCCTCCGCCACCTGCCACTCGGCTTTGGGGGGGACGGGGCCTCGGTGAGCTTTGCTTCCAGCCGCTTCCGGGGCCCCTCGGAGCCCTGCGCTCCCATAGGGACCCCCCCCACCACAAGTTCCGGCCCCAAAGCACCCCCATCGGAGCAGCTGGAGCCTCCAACTGGCAGGGATCAGGAGTCAGGCCCTGAAGCCACGCCCCCCGAGTTCCAGCCCCAAGGCCCCGCCCCCTCGACTCCCCGTCCTATCAGGTCCATCATGAAAGCCTCGCCCCTCAGCCCCCTGACCTATGAGGACAGCCCTTGGCATTTCCGTCCCGAGGCCACGCCCTATACGTCAGCCATGAAAGCCCCGCCCTTCAGCCCCCTGTCCAATGAAGTCAGCCCTCTGCACTTCCGCCCCGAGGCCACGCCCTATACATCAGTCACAAAGACCCCGCCCCTTAGTTCCCTTTGGACTTCCAGTTCCCAAAGCCCCGCCCCTACGCTTCCCGCCATCGGAGCCCCGTCCAATAAGGTCAAACCATGGAAACCACACCCACTCGGCTCCTCGCCCCTGAAGCCTCGCCCCCTGAGGTCCAGCCTTCAAATGCCTTCCGAGTTCAAGAAAGGGAAGCCACGCCCCCACGAACCCCGCCCCCTAGGCCCTGTCCTATGAGGGCCAGACACAGAAGCCCCGCCCCTAGGCACCGCCCTATGAGGTCCAGGCACAGAAGCCACGCCCCACAAGTCCCGCCCCCTAAGGTCCAGCTTTCAAATCCCGCCTGGAGTACCAGCCACAGAAGCTACGCCCCCAGGAGCCCCGCCCTATGAGATCCAGTTACAGAAGCCCCGCCCCCACAAGCCCCGCCTCCGAGGCCCCGCCCCGCCCCTGTCCCCGCGCCCGGTTACCTCGCGTCAGCGTTGGCTTCTGCGGTCCCCACTTTATCTCGGGGTGCACCAGGCACACGCGCTGCGCCCCGGAGGGCAGCAGGGGCTCCCTCCGCAGCAGCTCCTCCTCCTCCTCCTCCTCATCTTCCTCCTCCTCCTCCGCATCTTCTGGTTCCTCTTCACTTTCCTCGGCTCCGCTAGAGCCGCCATGCGCCCGCGGGCCCCGGCCGCCGCCTCCGCGCCCCCGCAGGCCCCCCGCGCTCCCGGTTCCGAAGGCGGCGAGCGCGCGCTCTGTCCACTGAGGCGGCGGCGGCGGCGCGGCCCTTGGAACCGGGCGGCCGCGAACCTGGCGGGAGAGCCAGGCCCCCCGGCGGACGGCGGCCCGCAGGATCCACATCCCGCTGCGCGCCGAACGCCAAGGGGCGGAGCCTCGTGGGGCGTGCTTCTGTGCGCGCTCCCCATTGGCCCGGCGGTTTCACGTGTGTATCGCCACGTTGACGTACGCACCAAGGGGCGGAGCCTTGGGGAGCGTGCTTCTGTTCGCGCTCCCCATTGGCCCGGCTCTGTCACGTGTTCGTAACTGTGATTGACGTGAGCCCCAAGAAGCGGAGCTTTGGGGGGCGTGCTTCTGTGTGCGCTTCCCATTGGCCCGGCGGTGTCACGTGCTCGTCGCCGTGTGATTGACGTACTCAGAGGCGATTCTCTCCTGCCAGAGGGAGCCAGGCTCCGCCCCCAGAGCCTCTGCGTCCCCTTAAACATGGTTTCCATGGTTACCAGCAGCATCAGTGGGAATCAATAGGGACAGGACTGGGCAGATGGTCCTTTTCAATGAGGAGTCAGGTGACCAGATCGCCCAGGTGTTGGCGGGACAGTCCTGGTTTCTAACAATTTTTCCCGTGTCGCGCGGCATTTTAAAAAAAGTCCTGATTTTTGGAAAGATTGGAAACATTGAGAAGATTCTTTCCAAAAATCAGGACTTTTTTTTTTTAATTCCGTGAAACACGGGAAAAATTGTTAGAAACCAGGACTGTCCCGCCAACACTTGGACAATCTAGTCACTTAAAAAAAAAAAATAATATATATATATATATATATATATATATATATATATTTGATATTTTTACAGAGAGAAAGAGGGATAGAGTTAGAAATATCGATGAGAGAATCATCGACCAGCTGCCTCCTGCACGCCCCCCACCTGGGGATGTGCCCGCAACCAAGATCCATGCCCTTGACCGGAATCGAACCCTGGACCTTTCAGTCCGCAGGCCAATGCTCTATCCACTGAGCTAAACCGGTCTCAGCTGGTCACCTTAGTCTTAAAGGAAATGGGTTCTGTGTTATGATCTGGGCCTAGCTTTTTTGGTCGGGCTTTGAAAATTTGGAAGCATTTGCCCTCAAGGGAAAAAAGTGACATCTAAAAAAATATATATATGTATTTTTTAAATTAATTTTTTACGGAGAGGAAGGGATAGGTTTAGAGTTAGAAACATCCATCCGCTGCCTCCTGCACGCCCCCCACTGGGGATGTGCCCGCAACCAAGGTCCATGCCCTTGATCGGAATCAAACCCGGGACCCTTCCGTCCGCAGGCCGATGCTCTGTCCACTGAGCAACACAAGCTAGGGTTCTTTTGCATTTTTTAAAACATTTTTTTTTATTTTTAAAATTGACTTTGGAGAGAGAAGAAAGGAGAAGTGAGACAGAAATAATCAATGAAAGAGAAACACCAATCAGCTGCCTCCTGCACGCCCCCCACTGGGGATGGGCCCGCCACCAAGGTCCATGCCCTTGACCAGGAATCGAACCCTGGACCCTTCAGTCCACAGGCTGACACTCTATCTACTGAGTCAAACCGGCCAGGACATTATCTTTTTTTGTTTTAATATATTTTATTTATTTTTTTTAAAAAATATGTAATTTTATTGACTTTTGAGAGAGAGGAAGAGAGAGAATGATAGAGAAACATCGATGAGAGAGACACATCCACCAGCTGCCTCCTGCACGGCCCCCCCCACCAAGGTCCATGCCCTTGACCGGCATTGAACTTGGCACTTTTTCAGTCCGAAGGCCGATGCTCTATCCACTGAGCCACACCGGTTTCAAACGGCTTAATATATTTTATTGATTTCAGAGTTGAAGGGACAGAGAGAGAGACATCCATGAGGAGAGAGAATCATGGACCGGCTGCCTCCTGCACGCCCCCTCCCCCTCCCACTGGGGACTGAGCCTGCAACCTTGTCATGTGTCCTTGACCGGGGATCGAACCTGGGACCCTTCAGACAGCAGGACAGAAGGGTCTAGGGGCTGACCTCTGATATCACACCCAGCTCAGGAAGAGGGACAGAGAGTTATTATAGAAACATCGATGAGAGAGAATCATCGATCAGGTTCCTCTTGCATACACCCCCCACTGGGGATGTGCCTGCAACCAAGGCCCATGCCCTGGACCTGGGAATCGAACCCGGGACCTTTTAGTCCGCAGGCCGACGCTCTATCCACTGAGCCACACCTCTTAAGCCTCGCTGCACCCCGGGTCCTAGGGTCTGCAGGGAAAGCTCTTGTTGCCGAATCCGGTGTTGCTCAGTGGATAGCGCCTCGGCCTGCGGACGGAAGGGTCCCGGGTTCGATTCCTGGTCAAGGGCATGGACCTTGGTTGCAGGCACATCCGCAGTGAAGGGCGTGCAGGAGGCGGTGGATGGATGTTTCTCTCCCATCATGGATGTTTCTGACGCTCTCTCCCTTCCCCTTCCTGTCTGTAAGAAATCAGGATGTCAGGGGGGGCAGCAGGGGGTGTGGGTGTGACGGGGGGGGGATGCGGGGGGCTGAGACTGGGGGCAGGGTGTGTGTGGGGTTGTGTGGTGGGGTACACAGAGGGAGATGGCGGGGAGCCAGGCCACAGGGGCACGGAGACGGGGTGCAGAGGGAGACGGGGACCTGCCCCCCGGATACGCACCGGGCGCCCCACATCTGCGGGGTCCCTTCTGGGGTGCCCTGGAGCGGAAGGGGGGTGGGCAAGAGGTCAGTGTGACCGATTCCCGCAGGGTGAGCAGCGAGCAGGGTGCGCCTGGGCAGTGGGTGCTCCTGATGGGAGATGGCTGGGCGTGAGGGGGGCGGGGCGGGGAGGTCTGTGGGTGCAGGGTCGGGGGGTCGGGGTCCCTGGGACCCTGGGGTCAGGGTCTGTGGGGCGGCCTGGTTCCCCCAATGTTCCTGACCCCTCGTCTGGATGTGGTTCCTCTCTGACTGTCCCCCAAACCCCACGACGGGGTGCTGCTCTGAGCCACCAGTGGTGGTGGTGGGGGGGGTCTCCTTCTCTCTCTCTCCAGTCCTCCCCAGAGGATGTGTCTCCCCCCCCTGAGCTTTAGAACGAGAGGAGAGGAGAGAGGGGGAGAGACACAGCGGCTGGAACGGAACCTGGGACCCTCTGTGCGCGGGGGGAGCTGTAACCACTGGGCCACACCGGCCTGAGGCCCCCCCTGATGGTCTGGGGGCGGGACCACGGGGGACACGCTCCTGTGGTTCCCAGGAGGGGGGGCTGCTGGGAGGGCAGGGCCCCCCGCTGGGCCATGCCTCATGCCTCGCTCTGCCGGCCCCCCACTCAGGGCTCAGGGCACCCAGGTCATCCCTGTCCCTCAGGGCGGGGTCCAGGCCCCATGTGTGTGCGTGTGGGGCAGGGTCCAGGTTGCGTGTGCAGGTCCTGTGTGCACGCATGTGCCTGTGCGGTCCAGGTCCCGTGTGCCTGCATGTGTGTGGGGTCCATGTCTGATGTGTGTGCATGTGTGTGTGGGGTCCAGGTCCCATGTGCATGTGTGTGTGTGGTCCAGGTCCTGTGTGCATGCATGTGTGTGAGGTCCAGGTCTCGTGTGCATGTATGTGGGGGGAGGGGCCCAGGTCCCGTGTGCCTGCATGTGTGTGTGCGGTCCAGGTCTGATGTGTGTGCATGTGTGAGTGAGGTCCAGGTCCCGTGTGCCTGCAAGCGTGTGTGAGGTCCAGGTCCCGTGTGCCTGCATGTGTGTGTGCGGTCCAGGTCCCGTGTGCATGTATGTGGGGGTGGGGTCCATGTCCCGTGTGCATGCATGTGTGTGCGGGGTCCAGGTCCCATGTGCGTGCATGTGTGTGTGCGGTCCAGGTCCCGTGTGCATGCTTGTGTGTGTGGGGTCCAGGTCCCGTGTGCCTGCAAGCGTGTGTGAGGTCCAGGTCCCGTGTGCCTCCATGTGTGTGTGCGGTCCAGGTCCCGTGTGCCTGCATGTCTGTGTGGGGTCCAGGTCTCGTGTGTGTGCATGTGTGTGTGTGGTCCAGGTCCCATGTGCATGCATGTGTGTGAGGTCCAGGACCCATGTGCATGCATGCGTGTGTGTGGGGTCCAGGTCCCGTGTGCATGCAAGCGTGTGTGAGGTCCAGGTCCCGTGTGCCTGCATGTGTGTGGGGTCCATGTCTGATGTGTGTGCATGTGTGTGTGGGGTCCAGGTCCCATGTGCATGTGTGTGTGTGGTCCAGGTCCTGTGTGCATGCATGTGTGTGAGGTCCAGGTCTCGTGTGCATGTATGTGGGGGGAGGGGCCCAGGTCCCGTGTGCCTGCATGTGTGTGTGCGGTCCAGGTCTGATGTGTGTGCATGTGTGAGTGGGGTCCAGGTCCCGTGTGCCTGCAAGCGTGTGTGAGGTCCAGGTCCCGTGTGCCTCCATGTGTGTGTGCGGTCCAGGTCCCGTGTGCCTGCATGTCTGTGTGGGGTCCAGGTCCTGTGTGCATGCATGTGTGTGAGGTCCAGGTCCCATGTGCATGCATGTGTGTGTGGGGTCCAGGTCCCGTGTGCCTCCGTGTGTGTGTGGTCCAGGTCCCGTGTGCCTGCATGTCTGTGTGGGGTCCAGGTCCTGTGTGCATGCATGTGTGTGTGAGGTCCAGGTCTCGTGTGCATGCATGTGTGTGTGGGGTCCAGGTCTCGTGTGTGTGCATGTGTGTGTGTGGTCCAGGTCCCATGTGCATGCATGTGTGTGAGGTCCAGGACCCATGTGCATGCATGCGTGTGTGTGGGGTCCAGGTCCCGTGTGCATGCATGTGGGGGGCGGGGTCCAGGTCCCGTGTGTGTGTGAGGTCCAGGTCCTGTGTGCATGTATGTGGGGGGAGGGTCCAGGTCTGATGTGTGTGCGTGTGTGTGCGGGGTCCAGGTCCCGTGTGCATGCATGTGTGTGTGGGGTCCAGGTCCCGTGTGCCTGCATGTGTGTGAGGTCCAAGTCTCGTGTGCATGTATGTGGGGTGAGGGGTCCAGGTCCCGTGTGCCTGCATGTGTGTGTGGTGTCCAGGTTGATGTGTGTGCATGTGTGTGTGAGGTCCAGGTCCCATGTGCATGCATGTGTGTGAGATCCAGGTCCCGTGTGCATGCATGTGGGGGCGGGGTCCAGGTCCCGTGTGCATGCATGTGTGTGGGGGGTCCAGGTCCCGTGTGCATACATGTGGGGGGCGGGGTCCAGGTCCCGGGTGCATGCATGTGTGTGTGCGGTCCAGGTCCCATGTGCACGTGTGTGTGGGGTCCAGGTCTGATGTGTGTGCATGTGCGTGTGGAGTCCAGGTCCTGTGTGCCTGCATGTGCATATGGGGTCCAGGTCCCGCGTGCCTGCACATGTGTGTGTCCAGGTCCCGTGTGCATGCATGTGTGTGTGAGGTCCAGGTCCCGTGTGCATGCATGTGGGGGGAGGGGTTCAGGTCCCGTGTGCCAGCATGTGTGTGTGGGGTCCAGGTCTGTAATGTGTGTGCACGTGTGCGTGGGATCCAGGTCCCATGTGCATGCATGTATATGAGGTCCAGGTCCCGTGTGCATGCATGTGTGTGGTGGGTCCAGGTCTGATGTGTGTGCATGTGTGTGTGAGGTCCAGGTCCCATGTGCATGCATGTGTGTGAGATCCAGGTCCCGTGTGCATGCATGTGGGGGCGGGGTCCAGGTCCCGTGTGCATGCATGTGTGTGCGGGGTCCAGGTCCCATGTGCGTGCATGTGTGTGTGCGGTCCAGGTCCCGTGTGCATGCATGTGTGTGTGTGGTCCAGGTCCCGTGTGCCTGCATGTGTGTGGTGGGTCCAGGTATGATGTGCGTGCATGTGTGTGTGGGGTCCAGGTCCCGTGTTCATGCATGTGTGTGAGGTCCAGGTCCCGTGTGCATGCATGTGGGGGTGGGGTCCAGTTCCCGTGTGCAGGTATGTGGGGGGCGGGTCCAGGTCCCGTGTGCATGCATGTGTGTGTGGGGTCCAGATCCCGTGTGCATGCATGTGGGGGCGGGATCCAGGTCCCGCGTGCCTGCATGTGTGTGTGGGGTCCAGGTCCCGTGTGCATGTATGTGGGGGCGGGGTCCAGGTCCCGTGTGCATGCATGTGGGGGTGGGGTCCAGTTCCCGTGTGCAGGTATGTGGGGGGCGGGTCCAGGTCCCGTGTGCATGCATGTGGGGGCGGGGTCCAGGTCCCGTGTGCATGCATGTGGGGGGCGGGGTCCAGGTCCCGTGTGCCTGCATGTGTGTGTTGTGTCCAGGTTGATGTGTGTGCATGTGTGTGTGGGGTCCAGGTCCCGGGTGCATGCATGTGTGTGAGGTCCAGGTCCCGCGTGCCTGCATGTGTGTGTGGGGTCCAGGTCCCGTGTGCATACATGTGGGGGGCGGGGTCCATGTCCCGTGTGCATGCATGTGTGTGCGGGGTCCAGGTCCCATGTGCGTGCATGTGTGTGTGCGGTCCAGGTCCCGCGTGCCTGCATGTGTGTGTGGGGTCCAGGTCCCGTGTGCCTGCATGTGGGGGGCGGGTCCAGGTCCCGTGTGCATGCATGTGGGGGCGGGGTCCAGGTCCCATGTGCGTGCATGTGTGTGTGCGGTCCAGGTCCCGCGTGCCTGCATGTGTGTGTGGGGTCCAGGTCCCGTGTGCCTGCATGTGGGGGGCGGGTCCAGGTCCCGTGTGCATGCATGTGGGGGCGGGGTCCAGGTCCAGTGTGCATGTATGTGGGGGCGGGGTCCAGGTCCCGTGTGCATGTATGTGGGGGGCGGGATCCAGGTCCCGCGTGCCTGCATGTGTGTGTGGGGTCCAGGTCCCGTGTGCATGCATGTGTGTGGTGGGTCCAGGTCTGATGTGTGTGCATGTGTGTGTGAGGTCCAGGTCCCGTGTGCATGCATGTAGGGGCGGGTCCAGGTCCAGTGTGCATGCATGTGTGTGTGGGGTCCAGGTCCCGTGTGCCTGCATGTGGGGGCGGGGTCCAGGTCCCGTGTGTGTGCGTGTATACGTGTGTGTGTGGAGGGGAACAGGCCGGAGGCGGGCAGGGCCATCAGCAGCAGGGACCTGCTCGCGGGCAGAGCGGAGGCTCAGAGGTGAGTTTCGGGGTCCCCGGGAGAGGGGGCGCCCGAGGGAGGGACCCGCCCAGACTCCCCTCCGCAGTCCCAGGGCCCGGAGAAAAGTCCGGCACAGCCCGCGCCCCCGGGCCCGTCCCGGCCAGGACTGTGCCCCGCGGCCCGGCCCCGAACCCCGAACCTCTCTGTCAGTTTGTGTGTCTGTGTGTGTGTGTGTGTGTGTGTGGGTGTGTCGTGTGGGTGTGTGTGTCTGTGTGTGTGAGGGTTCTGTGTGGGTCCTGTGTGTCCTGCGTGTGTGTTTGTGTGCATGTCCTGATGTGTCCTTTGTGTGTGTGTGTGTGTCCTGGGTGTCGTGTTGTGTGTCTTGTGGGTGTGTCCTGCGTGTGTGTGTATGTGTGTGGGGGTCCTGGTGTGTCCTGTGTGTGTGTGTGTGTGTGTCGTGTGTGCGTGTGTCTGTGTGTGTGAGGGTTCTGTGTGGGTCCTGTGTGTCCTGTGTGTGTGTTTGTGTGTGTGTCCTGGGTGCCATGTATTGTGCGTCTCGTGGGTGTGTCCTGTGTGTGTGCGTGCGTGTCCTGTGTGGGTGTCCTGGGTGTCACGTGTTGTGTAGTGTGTGTCCTGTGTGTGTGTGTGTGTGTCCTGGGTGTCATGTGTGTGTGTCTGTGTCCGGGTGTGTGCGTGTGTGTTTGTGTCCGGGTGTGTGTGTGTGTGTCCGTGTCCGGGTGTGTGCGTGTGTGTTTGTGTCCGGGTGTGTGTGTGTGTGTCTGTGTCCGGGTGTGTGCGTGTGTGTGCGTGTCCGGGTGTGTGCGTGTCTGGGTGTGTGTGTGCGTGTGCGTATCCGGGTGTGTCCTCTGTGTGTGTGTGCGTGTCCGGGTGTGTCCTGTGTGTGCGTGTGCGTATCTGGGTGTGTCCTCTGTGTGTGTGTGCGTGTCCGGGTGTGTCCTGTGCGTGTGTGTGCGTGTCCGGGCGTGCGCGCGTGCATCTGTGCGGAGCCTCGGGCTGAAAACCCGTAAGTCATTTATTGGAAATACAAACGCGACCTCGTGAAGCGCCTCGCGCCGCCCACCCGGCAGGAGCGGTGGCCGCACACGCTGTGCGCCGGGCGGGCGGGCGGCCGGGGTCCTGGGCGCCGTCCCCGCGGGCCCGGAGGGCGGGGCTGGCTGCCTGCAGGGCCCCCGCGCCCCGGCCCCGGCCGGCCGGGTGCCGCTCTGCCCGCGGGACGCACGGCCGCGGCGGACGCACACGTCGCCCGGCCAGCCCGCCGCCGTGCGCCCGGCCTGTCACGCACACGCCGGCCGGCCTGTCACGCACACGTCGCCCGGCCTGTCACGCACACGTCGCCCGGCCTGTCACGCACACGCCGGCCGGCCTGTCACGCACACGCCGGCCGGGTGCGCGCGGCCGCCGGCTCAGGGCGGCGGCAGGGCCCCGCCGGCCTCCACGCCGAGCAGCTGCAGCGGGCCCAGCGGCGCCTCCGGGAAGGGCGACCGGGCCGCGCGCAGCCCGCCCAGCCACGGCGCCCCGGGGCCCGGCTCCTCCTCCTCCTCCTCCTCCTCCTCCTCGCACCTGCGGGCGGGGCGGGGCCGGTGAGGGGGCGCGGGGGCGGGGGGACGGGGAGGAGGGGGGGTGAGGGGGAGGAGGGGGAGGAGGGGGGCACGGGGACACGGGGACGGGTTTGAGGGGGAGGAGGATGAGGAGGGGGAGGAGGGAGAGGAGGGGGAGGAGGGGGAGTGTGAGGGGGAGGAGGGGGGGTGTGAGGGGGAGGAGGGGGGGTGTGAGGGGGAGGAGGGGGGTGTGAGGGGGAGGAGGGGGAGGAGAGGGGAGTGTAAGGGGGAGTGTGAGGGGGAGGAGGGGGAGGAGGGGGGCACGGGGACACGGGGACGGGTTTGAGGGGGAGGAGGGGGAGGAGGGGGAGGCGGGAGAGGAGGGGAGTGTGAGGGGAGGAGGGGGTGTGAGGGGGAGGAGGGGGTGTGAGGGGGAGGAGGGGGAGGTGGGAGAGGAGGGGAGTGTGAGGGGAGGAGGGGGTGTGAGGGGGAGGAGGGGGGTGTGAGGGGGAGGAGGGTGCCGCTCCCGCCCTCCCCGCAGCCCCCCCGCTCACCCGTCCTCCCAGGCCTCCGCGGCCGCCTCCTCGGCCACCAGCAGCTCGTACTCCTCGGCCGCGTACCGCTCCCAGTCCGACAGCGCCGGGCCCTCCGCCGCCGCCTCCTGCCGCCGCGCACGCGCGTGACGGCGCACGTGACACAGCACAC
>CAVNZX010000113.1:41959-66959 GCA_963693515.1 Pipistrellus nathusii
TCTCCCTTCCTCTCTGTAAAAAAAAATCAATCAACATTTTTAAAAAAATAATTGAAAAATAAAAAATAAAAATTTTTTTATTTTTATTCCTTTGCAGGAAAGGCAGGCGGCGGACGCCCAGGAAACCCATCTGTGGAACGGGGGTGGGGGTGGGGGACACCCGTCCATCAGCCGGTCCGAGCAGGTCGCCATGGAGACGGGATACAGAGACGGAAGTCCTAACTGGTACCCAGACTCGGATGGGATGGGCGGTGATTGATCGCCAGCCCCGGAGAGGAAAAATGGATTAAACTCAAACACAGGCACCTTGTTGGCGGCGGCAGACGGAGCTTAAACCCCTTCCGTCTCGGATGCCGGCTGCACAGGCCGCGTGTGTCTGGGGCTGAGGGCTGGGGAGGGAACATGGGGAGGGATATAGGGGGGAGGGAATGGGACACCCTGATGGGGGGCGGGGGTGTCCTCACAAATTCAGGGCCTAAAGCAAGCACACAGGACAGTCTGGAATGCAAACCTTTTTTTCTTTCTCCTTTAAATATATTTTATTGATTTTTTAAAAATATATTTTGATTTTTTAAAAAATATATTTTATTGATTTTTTAAAAATATATAGTTTATTGATTTTTAAAAAATATATTTTATTGATTTTTAAAAAAATATAGTTTATTGATTTTGTACAGAAAGGAAGGGAGATAGTTAGAAACATCGATGAGAGAGAGTCATCCATCAGCTGCCTCCTGCACGCCCCCACCTGGGGATGTGCCCTCAGCCACCGAGGTCCATGCCCTTGACCGGGAATCGAACCCGAGACTTTTCAGTCTGCAGGCCGACACTCTATCCACTGAGCCACACCAGCTTTGGCTACAAATATATTTTATTTATTATTTTAAAAAATGAGATGCTTTCTCTAAATATATTTTGATTTTTTTTTTTTAATACAGAGAGGAAGGGAGATGAGAGTCAAAAACACCCATCCGCTGCCTCTTGCACACCCCCCACCTGGGGATGTGCCCTCAGCCACCGAGGTCCATGCCCTTGACCGGGAATCGAACCCGGGACCCTTCCGTCCGAAAGCTGACACTCCATCCACTGAGCTAAACCAGTTTCTGCTTTTTTTAATTTTTTAAAATATATTTTATTGGATTTTTTTTTACAGAGAGGGAGAGGGAGAGAGAGTCAGAAACATTGATGATGAGAGAGAATCATCCATCCGCCGCCTCCTGCACGCCCCCCACTGGGGATGTGCCCTCAGCCACCGAGGCCCATGCCCTTGACCGGGAATCGAACCCGGGACCCTTCCATCTGCAGGCCGACGCCGCTCTACCCACTGAGCAACACCGGCTTCGGCTGACATCAATACAAACCTATTTTAAAAAGGGGAATCAAACAAGGAGCATTCTCTCCATCCTCCTGGCTCCACTCACTCATATTCTCCACCGGCTGGCAGGCCTCTTCCTTACCGCAAGGATCCAGCTAAGCAGCTATGCGTGCCCGGGGGGCAGACGGCGGCTCCCGCTGGGCCTGGCCGGGCCCCTCCCCGGCCCCACAGCCCCCTCTCGAACCCGGGTCCAGCACACACTGAGGATGCATTCTTTCTTTTTTATTTTCCTTTTTTTTTTTTTTTTTAAATTTAAGGTATTATATGTGTGCCTATCTCACGGGCGGGGTGCTGTGTGGTCTGTGCAGCCGTGTATTTCCGTGTATTTCTGTCTGCCCCTCGGCCCCGGGGCGGATAAGGCTCTCTTGTTTGGGGGCCCCCCGGCCCCTGTTCCCTCAAAACCGCGGCTGCTGAGTGGGGCCTCACAGGAGCTCCGCGGAGGGCGGGAGTGAAAGGGGCGTCTGTTCTGGCCGCGACAGGAGGTGTGTGTGTGTTTGTGTGTGTGTGTGTGTGTGTGTGATCGAGGCGGGCAGACACCGGGCGGCCGGGCTGTTCGCTGCTCTGGGCAGGTGACTGCTTGGCACACACACACACACACACAAACACAAAGAGACATACACACAAACAGAAACACAGACACACAAACACAGACACAGAGACACAGACACACACACATACACAGAGACACACACACACACATACAAAGAGACATACACACACACAAACACACAGGCACACACAGAGAGACACATACACAGAGACACATATACATAGACACATACACACAGAGACACAGAGAGACACACACATATACACACACACATATACACAGACACAGAGAGAGACACACACACATATACACACACATACACACACACTCATACACACAGAGACATATACACACAGAGACATACAGATACACACATAGACACACAGAAAGACACAGACACAGATAGAAATACACACGTACGCACACATATACAGACACACACAGAGACACATACACACAGACACAGACACACACACAGACACAGAGAGACTTACACAGAGACACACACACACAGACACAGAGAGACAGAGACACACACATATACACGACACAGAGACACACATATACACACACACTCACACACAGAGACATATACACAGAGACATACTCAGATACACACATAGACACACACACAGAGACACATACACACTCACACACAGAGACACATACACACACAGAGACAGAGACACACACACACACTCAAACACAGACACATACACACAGAGACACACACACACAGAGACACATACACACAGACACACACACACCACACACACACACACACACACACACACAGGGTGTGGGCCTCCTGGCGCCTGCACAGAGGACAGAGGACAGAAGGTCCCCGGATCCGAGAACCTGGATGTCCCTCCGTCCGCCCGTCTGTCCTCCGGGGGTGACGCGCACGCTGGCTCTGAGGCCGTCCTGTTTGCAAAATAAAAACATTGCTTTGGTTTTTTAAAAATGTATTATTATTGCCGAGACCGGTGTGGTTCAGTGGGTAGAGCGTCGGCCTGTGGACGGAAGGGTCCTGGGTTCGATTCCCGGTCAAGGGCATGGACCTTGGTGGTGGGCACATCCCCAGTGGGGGGCGTGCAGGAGGCAGCTGGTGGGTGTTTCTGTCAATCCTTCTCTCTTCCTCTCTGTAAAAAATCAATAAAGTATATTTTAAAAAAATATATATATATGTTATATTAATTATTGCCCAAACTGGTGTGGCTCAGTGGGTAGAGTGTCGGCCTGCAGACCGAAAGGTCCCGGGTTCGATTCCCGGTCAAGGGCATGGGCCTTGGTTGCGGGCACATCCCCCCCGGCAGGGGGCGTGCAGGAGGCAGCTGGTGGATGATTCTCTCTCATCGATGTTTCTAACTCTCCATCCCTCTCTGCAAAAAAAAAAAAAAAAAAAAAAAATCAATAAAATATATTTTTATTAAAAAAATAAAATAGTTGCACGCCTCCATCGCTTTGGGTGAATGAATGAAATAATATTTCATTATGAATGAAGAAATAATAATAATATTGTACATGAGGCTCTTGTGCTCAGAAGTTGCCCATTTGAACTCACATCTGCAGCCCTGGGCTCGCTCCCGCCCTCGGCGGGCACGCACTGCGCATGCCCGCTCGCTCCCCGTGGGCGCGCACTGCGCATGCCCATTCTACCCCGCTCGCAGCTCGGGGCGCCGTCAAGTCTCCCGCTCGCGCCCGTTGGGCCAGCAATGCGCATGCTCGACGCACCAGGCTCCTCCTCCTTCCACCGCGACGCAGGGCAGCACGCACTGCGCATGCGCACGCTCACCCCTCCCTTTCCGGGCAACACAGTGCGCATGCTCGTTCCAGCATCCAAAGACGGGGAGCATGCGCACTCCATTCTTCCATCCCTTTTCTCGCGCTCCCCCGGGCGTCCAGCGCGCTCTCGGTGGGCACGAACCGCGCATGCTCGCACCCCCCGGGATCCAGGGTCGCCTCGCCGGCGCGGGCCGCTCCCCTAAAAAGAGCCTAAAAGATCCAAAACCTGGCGTGGGCCTCCCCCGGAACTCCTAAACGCCACCTGGCGCCACCAAAGTCCCCCCCCCCTCAATCCCGGGGCAGCTGGCTAACCTCTGCAAACATGGAGGCATGCGTGCGTGCGTGTGTGCATGCCGGCGCGCGGTGACGTCACGCGCCGCGGTGACGCGCAACGTCGGCGACATCTTTTGAGGGCGCGACCATTTTGAAGCTGCCCCGGAGCCGCCGTCTGTCACGCCCTCCTCCGTCCAGCCCCCTTCCCCGCCCCCGAATCTGTGCAACCCCCCGAGGTGACCCCACCTCCCGGCCCCCCCCCCCCCCCCCCCCCCGCCCGTAGCCTCCCCTCAAACCCCGAGCCGTAAAGACGTCTCGCGCCGTGGTGACGTCACGCGCCGCGGTGACGCGCGACGTCGCTTGGGAGCGCGCCCGGCGCGGCCGTTTTGAAGCTGCCCCGGAGCCGCGCCGTCTGTCACGTCCTCCTCCGCCCCCCGAATCTGTGCAACCACCTGAGGTGACCCCACTTCCCCGACCCCGGACCCCGTCAGGCCGCCCGCCGCCTCCTCCCCCCCAAACCCCGAGCTGTAGACTCGCAGTCCCCGCCCCGCGCCCCTGCCCCTCGGACCCGGAGCCGGGCCTGCGTGCGACCCCAGGCGGCCGGGCCGGCCGGCGCCCCTGCACCGCGCTGCTCGGGTGCACGCCCCCCGCCGGGGCTCGGAGCCCCCCGGGCGGCCGGGGTCTGCACCCCGAGGTCGCCCCCTGCAGACCGGACCGTGCACGTCAGGCCCCGGCCTGAGGACGGACACAGGGCCTCCGGGCCGCCGAGCATCCGGGCCTCCGCGATGCCGCCGGGCAAAGCGCTGCAGCCGGTGCTGAAGATGAAGGTGGACGAGCTGTTCCTGTGCTGGCTCAGCGAGGCGGGCACGCAGGCCATGCTCCGGGAGTGTCTGCAGAGCATCCGGGCTCCTGGCGGCGCCGGGGACGCCGGGACGCCCCCCGCGCCCCTGGCGGCGGCGGCGGCGCCCTGCCCGGCGGCCCCCGCGGCCGCCGCGCTGCCCCTGGGCGCCGCCTCCAGCCCCCGGGCCGGGCCGCACAGCCGAGGGGCTCGTCGATCCGCCGCGGGGACCCGACTGGTAAGTTTCCTCTTTCTTACTTCCGGTTGGTACCCAGCACTGGTACCCTCCGGTCGCCTAGCAACGCGCCTTGGCAACGCGCCTTAGCAACGCGCCTTAGCAACGCGCGGCAGGTGCAGAGGATGCTGCTGGTGCAAATGTCCCAGATGCAAGTACCCACTTTTTTTTTTTTTTTTTAATTTTGTCATTTTTATTTATTTTATTTTATGTTTGAAAAATATGTTTTATGGCTGAAACCGGTGTGGCTCAGCGGATAGAGCGTCGGTCTGCTGCAGACTGAAAGGTCCCAGGTTCGATTCCCGTCAAGGGCATGGACATTGGTTGCGGGCACATCCCTGGTAGGGGTTGTGCAGGAGGCAGCTGATGGATGTTTTTTTTTTCATCGATGTTTCTAACTCTCTATCTCTCTCCCTCTCTGTAAAAAATCAATAATATATATATATATATATATATTTTTTTTTTTTTAAAGAAAAATCAAGGGGGAAAATACACATTGAGTGGCCAGATTATGATGATCTCTGAACACATAATAATTTGGCCACTCAGTGTGTGTGTGTATGAGGCCCGGTGCATGAATCCGTGCCTGGGTGGGGTCCGGCCAGCCTGGCCAGGGGCAGGGGACGTGGGCGGTCGGCCGGCCTGCCTGCTGGTCGGACTCCCGGTCGAGGGGACCATGTGCCTATGAGCCTTTTATCCTATAGGATGGACACGGAGCGGCCGGATGATGATGCATTCAGAGATCACCCTCCTCTGGCCGCTCCGTGTATATCTCAGGTGAGAATAAACAACAAAATATTTTTATCCGGGACAGAGCCCCGAGTTGGCTGTATTTTGGGGGTTCGTTTTGAGGGGTCTGCGTCGGTTTTCGTTGGTGAGTCCTTAGCAGTTTCCTCTATGCCGAGTGACTGCTGAACTCGCTCTGGACCACTCAGTGTCTGTCCGTCCATCTGTCAGGCGATAGTTGGTGGCCTCTGGGTTGTATCTTTGAATGGGACTCCATCTGGGCCTGCCCCAGTCCGTCCGTCCGTCTGTCTGTCAGGGGCCTCTGGGTTTAGGCACTCGCTCTGGACCACCCAGTGTCTGTCCGTCCGTCCGTCAGGCGACAGTCGGTGACCTCTGAGTTGTATCTTTGAATGGGAACCAACTCTGGACTCGCACAGACCGTCCATCTGTCTGTCTGGGCCTCTGGGTTTGGGCACTCGCTCTGGACCAGCCAGTGTCTGTCTGTCTGTCTGTCTGTCAGTGGCCTCTGGATTGTATCTCTGAGTGGGACTCGCTCTGGACTTGCACAGACCGTCCATCTGTCTGTCTGTCTGGGCCTCTGGGTTTGGGCACTCGCTCTGGACCAGCCAGTGTCTGTCTGTCTGTCGGTGGCCTCTGGGCTGTATCTCTGAGTGGGACTCGCTCTGGACTTGCTCGGACTGTTCGTCTGTCTGTCTGTCGGGGGCCTCTGGGTAGTATTTCTGAGGACTCGCTCTGGACCAGCCAATGTCTGTCTGTGTCTGTCTGGCTGTCTGTCTGTCTGTCAGGTGACAGTCGGTGCCCTCTGGGTTGTATCTCCGAGTGGGATTCGCTCTACGCCTGCCCCAGTCTGTCTGTCTGTCTGTCCGTCTGTCTGTCTGTCAGGGGCCTCTGTCCGCCTCCTGTGCCTGGAGCTGCCGCACTCTGTCTGTCTGTCTGTCTGTCAGGTGATAGTTGGTGGCCTCTGGGTTGTATTTCTGAATGAGGACTTGCTCTGGACCTGCCCTGTCTGTCTGTCTGTCGTCTGTCTGTCTGTCAGGGGCCTCTGTCCGCCTCCTGCGCCTGGAGCTGCCGCCCTCTGTCTGTCTGTCCGTCTGTCTGTCCGTCATTTAACCAAAGTCCCAGGCCCTCACGGGTTCAGATCAGGCCCACGGGTGGGCAAACTCATCCGTCCACAGAGCCAAACACCCACAGGACAACGATTGGAATTTCTCTGGCGCTGAAACCGGTGTGGCTCAGTGGATAGAGCGTCGGCCTGCGGACGGAAGGGTCCCGGGTTCGATTCCCGGTCATGGGCACGGACCTGGGTGGCTGAGGGCACATCCACAGTGGGGGGCGTGCAGGAGGCAGCTGGTCGATGACTCTCTTTCATCATGGATGTTTCTGACTCTCTGTCCCTCTCCCTTCCTCTTTGTGGAAAGTCAATGAAATATATTTAAAAACATTTTTTTAATAAGTAATAATTAAATATATATATATTATTAAATCAGCCAATGAATACATAAATATGTGCAACAACAAATCGATGTCTCTCTCTCTTTCTCTCAATCCAGTCCAATAAAATAACAAGCAAAATTAAATAAACAAACAACTCTGCTTAAATACCATGGCCTCAGCCGAAACCGGTGTGGCTCAGTGGATAGAGCATCGGCCTGCGGACGGAAGGGTCCCGGGTTCGATTCCCGGTCAAGGGCATGGGTGTTGGTGGCTGAGGGCACATTCCCAGCGGGGGGCGTGCAGGAGGCAGCTGGTCGATGACTCTCTCTCATGGACGTTTCTAACTCTCTATCTCTCTCCCTTCCTCTCTGTACAAAATCAATAAAATACATTTAAAAAAAATAAAAGAAAGAAAGAAAGAAAAAAGGAAGGAAATCTCTCCGGAGAGCCACATTGTTTAAACGTAAACGTCTCCGAACACCACGTCTGCCACATAGGCGTCAGCCTGCGGACTGCAGGGTCCCGGGTTCGATTCCGGCCGAGGGCTCGCACCCCCGGTGCGGTGTGGCCCTCAGCCTGGTGGGGCCCCAGGTGGGGGCAGCCGGTGGGTGTCTGTCCTGTCGATGTTTCTCTCTGTCCCTCCTGAATCCCGCGGGAATGTCCTCCTCGGCTGAGGGTCAGACACGTGAACAGATACCGGGACAAATGGATGGGGTGGTGATGTCATGGGTGCGAGTGGGGTTTGCAGCGAGGTGTACGGGGGCCGCCCGGGGGTGAGCAGAGTCTTGTGGGGCCCCATGCTCAGGACCCCATGAGCTCTGCCCAGGACCCCCGGCCACACTCCCCCCACCACCCCGGGAAGTCCCCATGCCCCCGTAGGGTCCTGCAGGCTGGTCGGGCGCCCGGACACCATGGCACTGACCCTCGTACCCCGGGTGGCTGGCGCCCTAGACCGGAAGGAGCCCGTGATCAAGTGCAGGGCCCCCCGCCATGAGGCGGCCTCAGGGCCTAGTGCGAGTGCCTCTCCTCCCTCCAAGGAATCTCTTCCCTCCCAAACCCTGCCCCCCAAAACCTCCCCCCCAAACCCTCCCCCCAAAATCTCTCCCTCAAAATCTCCCCCCCAAAACCTCCCCCCAAAACCTCCCCCCAAACCCTCTCCCCTAAACCTTCCCCCCAAACCCTCCACACCAAACCCTCTCCCCCAAATCCTCCCCCCCAAACGCACCCCCCCAAACGCTCCCCCCAAACCCTCTCCCCCCCAAACCCTCCCCCCAAAATCTCTCCCCCCAAATCTCCCCCCCAAAACCTACCCCCAAAACCTCCCCCCCAAACCCTCCTCCCCAAAATCTCCCCCCCAAAACCTCCCCCCAAAACCTCCCCCCAAACCCTCTCCCCTAAACCCTCCCCCCAAACCCTCCACCCCAAACCCTCTCCCCCAAACCCTCCCCCCCAAACGCTCCCCCCAAACCCTCCCCCCAAACGCTCCCCCCCAAACGCTCCCCCCAAACCCTCTCCCCCCCAAACCCTCCCCCCAAAACCTCCCCCCCAAAACCTCCCCCCCAAAACCTCTCCCCCAAAACCTCCCCCCAAATGCTACCCCCAAACCCTCCCCCCAAACCCTCTCCCCCAAACCCTCCCCCCCAAACCCTCTCCCCCAAAACCTCCCCCCAAACCCCCCCCCAAAAACCTCCCCCCAAAAAACCTCCCCCCCAAACCCTCTCCCCCAAAACCTCTCCCCCAAAACCTCCCCCCAAACCCTCCCCCCCCAAATCTCCCCCCAAACCCTCCCCCCCCCAAAATCTCCCCCCCAAACCGTCTCCTGTCCGGAGGCTGGTTATTCCTGTCCGCGTCCTTCACATCTGGCTCCGTCCCAGGGGCCGCTCTGCCCTGGGCCCGCGGGCGCCTTCCCCGTCCGTTTGTCCTGCTCTGGGTGCCCGGTCCCCCTGCCCTGGGCGGTGGGGACAGAAGGCGGGGACGCCCGGCTGTGAGCCGGCAGGTCCCTCTGCCCTCGGCCCCCACCCTGGGCCCCGTCACCGGTCACAGGCCCCCTGCCCTCTGCCCAGCGCACACGTGCCAGCTGCCCCTCCCACCTCCCTGGCCCCCGTCCACGTCCTCCTCCTCCTCCTCCTCCTCCTCCTCCTCCTCCTCCTCTCCCCAGGAGGGCCGGCGCCCGCTGACCACTTTGTGCTGCAGGCCCAGCTCGGAGGGGTGCAGAGCGTGCGGGCGGGCGGACGGGCGGACGGGCGGTCTGAGGGACTTCCCTTCCCAGGAGCAGGCGGGTTCTGTGGCCCCTCGTCCCCTCCTCCAGGACAGCTGTCCCTCCGGCTGCTGCTGCTCGCTTGCCGAGCTCCTGGACAGGACGGGAGGGCAGGACAGGACGGGAGGACGGGACAGGAGGACAGGACGGGAGGGCAGGACAGGAGGACAGGAGGGCGGGACAGGAGGGACAGGACAGGAGGGCAGGACAGGAGGACAGGACAGGAGGGACAGGAGGGCAGGACAGGAGGACAGGACAGGACAGGAGGACAGGACAGGAGGACGGGACAGGAGGGCAGGACAGGAGGACAGGACAGGACAGGAGGACAGGACAGGAGGACGGGACAGAAGGGCAGGACAGGAGGACAGGAGGGCAGGACAGGAGGACAGGAGGGCAGGACAGGAGGACAGGAGGGCAGGACAGGAGGGCAGGACAGGAGGACGGGACAGGAGGACAGGACAGGAGGGCAGGACAGGAGGACAGGACAGGAGGATAGGACAGGAGGACACGAGGGCAGGACAGGCCGCTGGGACATCGGGTCCCGAGCCCGGAGGCCGGGGAGCAGCCCGGGGGCCGGGGAGCAGCCCCACCAGCCGGGGAGCAGCCCCACCAGCCGGGGAGCAGCCCCACCGGCCGGGGAGCAGCCCGGGGGCCGGGGAGCAGCCCGGGGGCCAGGAGCAGCCCGGGGGCCGGGGAGCAGCCCGGCAGTGATCGGGGCCCAGCCGGCCGGTGCCCCTCCTGCCGCTCAGCTGCTCCTCCCGCCCCCGCTCCCCCCCCCCCCGCTCCCCGCCCGCCCCTGGCATGTGCCCTCCGAGTCCCCTGGAATGTGCCCGGCCCAGGCCCGGCCCCCTCGGCTGAGCCGGCCCTGCTGAGCTCGCGGCCGCCGCTGCCCGGCCCCGGCCCCGGCCCCATGCGCCCCGACATGAGGCTGCGGGAGCTGTCGCTGCGCCAGGGCCCCGACCTGCGCCAGGAGCTGGCTGCGCTGGCCCGCGGCTGCGACTTCGTGCTGCCCTCGCGCTTCAAGAGGCGGCTCCAGGCCTTCCAGCAGGTGCGGGCATGTGCGTGTGTGTGTGTGTGTGTGTGTGTCTGTACGTGTGTGTGTGTGCGTGTGTGTGCGTGTGCGGGGCGTGCGTGTCTGCGTGTGTGCGTGTGTCTGTGTGTCTGTGCGGGTGTGTGTGCGGGTGCGGGGGGTGTGTGTGTGTGCGTGTGCGTCTGTACATGTGTGTGTCTGCATGTGTCTCTGTATGTGCGTGTGTGTGTCTGCGTGTGTGTGCGTGTGTGTGTCTGTGCGGGTGTGTCTGTGCGGGTGTGTGTGTGCGTGTGTGTCTGTACATGTGTGTGTCTGTGTGTGTCTGTGTGCATGTGTGTCTGTGTGCGCGTGTGTGTCTGTGCATGTGTGTGTGCATGTGTGTGTGCGTGTGTGTGCGTGTGCGGGGCGTGCGTGTCTGCGCGTGTGCGTGTGTCTGTGTGTCTGCGGGTGTGTGTGCGGGTGCGGGGTGTGTGTGTGTGTGCGTGTGCGTCTGTACATGTGTGTGTCTGCGTGTGTCTCTGTATGTGCGTGTGTGTGTCTGTGTGTGCGTGTGTGTCTGTGCGGGTGTGTGTGCGGGTGCGGGGGGTGTGTGTGTGTGCGTGTGCGTCTGTACATGTGTGTGTCTGCGTGTGTCTCTGTATGTGCGTGTGTGTGTCTGTGTGTGCGTGTGTGTGTCTCTGTGTGTGTGTGTGCGTGTGTGTCTGTACATGTGTGTGTCTGTGTGTGTCTGTGTGCATGTGTGTCTGTGTGTCTGTGTGCGCGTGTGTGTCTGTGCATGTGTGTGTGCATGTGTGTGTGCGTGTGTGTGCGTGTGCGGGGCGTGCGTGTCTGCGTGTGTCTGTGTGTCTGTGCGGGTGTGTGTGCGGGTGTGTGTGCGGGTGCGGGGTGTGTGTGTGTGTGCGTGTGCGTCTGTACATGTGTGTGTCTGCATGTGTCTCTGTATGTGCGTGTGTGTGTCTGTGTGTGTGTGCGTGTGTGTGTCTCTGTGTGTGTGTGCGTGTGTGTCTGTACATGTGTGTGTCTGTGTGTGTCTGTGTGCATGTGTGTCTGTGTGCGCGTGTGTGTCTGTGCATGTGTGTGTGCATGTGTGTGTGCGTGTGTGTGCGTGTGCGGGGCGTGCGTGTCTGCGTGTGTGCGTGTGTCTGTGTGTCTGTGCGGGTGTGTGTGCGGGTGCGGGGTGTGTGTGTGTGTGCGGGTGCGTCTGTACATGTGTGTGTCTGCGTGTGTCTCTGTATGTGCGCGTGTGTGTCTGTGTGTGTGTGCGTGTGTGTGTCTGTGCGGGTGTGTGTGTGCGGGTGTGTGTGCGTGTGTCTGTACATGTGTGTGTCTGTGTGCATGTGTGTCTGTGTGCGCGTGTGTGTCTGTGCATGTGTGTGTGCGTGTGTGTGTCTGTGCGGGTGTGTGTGTACGTGTGTGTGTGTGTGCGGGGCGTGCGTGTCTGCGCGTGTGTGCGTGTGTGTGCCTGTGTGTGCGTATGACTCGTGTGCGTGTGTGCATGTGTGTGTCTGTGTGTGTGTGTGCGTGTATGTGTGTGTGCGTGTGTGCGGCTGCGAGTTCGTGCGACCCTTGCGCTTCAAGAGCCGGCTCCAGGCCTTCCAGCAGGTGCGAGGTGTGTGTGCGCGCGCGTGTGTGTCTGTGTCTGGGTATATGTGTGTGTGCATGTGTGTGTGCATGTGTGTGCGCGTGTGTGTGTCTGTGTGTGTGTGTGCGTGTGTGTGTGTGTCTGTGTGTGTGTGTGTGTGTCTGTGTGTGTGTGTGTGTGTGTGTGTGCGCGGCTGCGACTTCGTGCTGCCCTCGCGCTTCAAGAAGCAGCTCCAGGCCTTCCAGCAGGTGCGGGGTGTGTGTGTGTGTGTGTGTGCGTGTGTCTGTGCATATGTGTCTAAATGTGCATGTGTGTGTCTAAATGTGTGTGCGTGTGTCTAAATGTGTGTGTGTCTAAGTGCGTGTGTGTGTGTCTGAATGTGTGTGCATGTGTCCAAAAGGGTGTGGGCGTGTCTGAATGGGTGTGCGTGTGTGTCTGTGTGTGCGCATGTGTGCGTGTGTGCATGGGTATGCATGGGTGTGTGCGTGAGTGTCTAAATTGTGTGTGGGCGTGCGTGTGTGTCTAAATGTGTGCCTAAATGTGTGTGTCTGTGTGTGTGTGCATATGTGTGTCTCTGTGTGTACGTGTGTCTTGTGTGTGCAGTGCCTGCACGTGTGTGTGTGCATGTGTGTGTGTGCGTGCGTGTGGCTCCCCTGACCCTCGCCGGCCCCAGGAGGCCGGGCCTGGAGGGGTCCCCGGGAAGTCTGCAGGAGGCTCAGCTCTTTATGTTTTTATTTTTATTTCCTTTATTGGTTATGGTCCCCATCACTGTCCTCATCCCCCCATTCCCACCCCGAACCCCTCCCCAGAAATGCCCTGCAGCCCCCGCTGTGCGCGGCCACTGGCCAGGCCCGCAGGTGCGCACACACGTCCCCGGGGTCCCACCAGATGGCGCCCTGGGGCTCAGCTCGCTGGCTCGGGGGGCCGGGTGGGGGGCCGGGGTGGGGGGCCTGCTCTGGTGCTGCACCCCGTGAGCCCCAGGCCGGATGCCGAGGGGGCGGGAGGCTGTGGACGTGGGGGCGGGACACGGGGGCGGGAGGCTGTGGAGTGGGGGTGACGGGGGTGACAGGGGTGACGGGGGTGGGGGGCAGCGTCCCAGGCCGGAAGGTCAGCCAGCTGTGGTTCGGGGCCGGAGGGCGTCTGGGTGTGACCACGGGGGGGGGGGGTCAGAGGTCAGCGGGTCACAGTGCCGAGCAGGGGGTGGAGGGCTCCGTCTGTGTCCGTCCGTCCGTCCGTCCTGTGGCCGGGAGTGCGTGCCGCCTCGGCCTGTGCTCAGGGCCGGGGCCGGGAGCCGAGCTGAGGGCCCTGTGGGGGCCGTGGGGGCCCAGCCTTGTCTGCGCCTGGAGCCCTGGCCTCGGGCCCTCCCCTCCCCTCCCCGGTCCTTCCTTCCCCTCCATCCTGGGGGCTGGGGGCCCTCTCCCCAGGGTGCTCCACTCCCCTCCATCCTGTGGGCCGTGGGGCCCTCTCCCCTGGGTGCTCCCCTCCCCTCCATCCTGTGGCTGGGGGCCCCCTCCTCTGGGTGCTCCCCTCCCCTCCATCCTGTGGCTGGGGGCCCTCTCCCCTGGGTGCTCCCCTCCAGCCTGCGGCCTCCCCGAGAACTGGGCCCTGGGCACCGGCCTGGGTCCCGTCACCACCTCCCAGAGGCCCTCCCTGCCGGGCGAGGGTCTAAACAAGCGCACTTCCGGCTCTTTTCACCCTCACTTCCGGCCCTTTTCACCCTCACTTCCGGTTTCCATCCTCCGCCTGCACCCTCATCACCCTCACTTCCGGTTTCCATCCTCCGCCTGGACCCTCCTCACCTCACTTCCGGTTCCCTTCACCTGCACCCTCCTCACCCTCACTTCCGGTTCCCCTTCACCTGCACTCTCCTCACCCTCACTTCCGGTTCCCCTTCTGAACCTGCACCCTCCTCACCCTCACTTCCGGTTCCCCTTCTCCATCTGGACCCTCCGCACCCTCACTTCCGGTTCCCCTTCTGAACCTGCACTCTCCTCACTCTCACTTCCGGCTCCCCTTCTTCGCCTGGACCCTCCTCACCCTCACTTCCGGTTCCCCTTTACCTGCACTCTCCTCACTCTCACTTCCGGCTCCCCTTCTCCGCCTGCACCCTCCTCACTCTCACTTCCGGTTCCCCTTCACCTGCACCCTCCTCACCCTCACTTCCGGCTCCCCTTCTCCACCTGGACCCTCCTCACCCTCACTTCCGGTTCCCCTTCACCTGCACCCCCCTCACCCTCACTTCTGGCTCCCCTTCACCTGCACTCTCCTCACCCTCACTTCCGGCTCCCCTTCTCCGCCTGGACCCTCCTTACCCTCACTTCCGGTTCCCCTTCACCTGCACTCTCCTCACCTTCACTTCCGGTTCCCCTTCACCTGCACTCTCCTCACCCTCACTTCCGGGTCCCCTTCACCTGGACTCCGCTCACCCTCACTTCCGGCTCCTCTTTTCTGCGCACCTTTCGCTCTTTGCAGTCCGTTCCGCCCTGGAGCAGGGCCCGCCTTCCGGTGGGGAGGGCGGGTCCCCGCGGGCGCTGAGCTCCTGGTTTCCCCAGGCATCGCGGCTCACCGGGCTCAGGACCCCACGGAGCTCCGCGGCCGGCCCTGCGCACCCCAACCCTGTGCACCCCCACCCTGTGCACCCCCACCCTGTCCACACCCACCCTATCCACCCCCATCCAGCCTGTGCACCCCCATCCTGAGCACCTTCAACCTGCGCAACCCCGCCCTGAGCACCCCCACCCTGTGCACCCCCATCCAGCCTGCGCACCCCAACCCTGTGCACCCGCACCCTGTGCACCCCCATCCAGCCTGCACACCCCAACCCTGTTCACCCGCACCCTGTGCACCCCCATCCGACCTGTGCACCCCCATCCTGAGCACCTTCATCCTGAGCACCCCCGCCCTGTGCACCCCCATCCAGCCTGCGCACCCCACCTGGCTGGGTGGTCCCCGCGCCCCTCCCGCACAGCCCTGTGGTCCCAGCTGGGACGAGGTCACTTCCTGTGTCCAGCCTGTGCCCTGGGACCCTCAGGTGCCTGCCCTCTGACACTGGGGTTCCCCTGGGCGCCCCCAGGCGATGTCTCAGGCCTCCGCTGCACGCTGGTACCTGTCCCCCAACCACACAAACCGTTTTTTGTGTGTTTTTTTAAATTTTATTTTATTTTATTTATTTACTTTCTTAAAAATATATTGAGTTTTTACAGAGAGGAAGAGAGAGGGACAGAGAGCTAGAAACATCGATGAGAGAGAAACATCCATCCGCTGCCTCCTGCACGCCCCCCACTGGGGATGTGCCCGCCACCGAGGCCCATGCCCCTGACCAGGAATCGAACCCGGGACCCTTCCGTCCGCTGGCCGAGGCTCTATCCACTGAGCCACACCAGCCAGGGCCCACATGGAGGGTTTTGCTGATTTATTTTCTGCAGCCTCATCGGTGCGGCCGGGGCCTGCGAGCACGGTCCCTCGGGCAGCTGAGCCCCGTGGGGCAGCGGGCGGCAGGCGGGCGCGGAGGCAGCAGGCGGGGGAAGGAATGTGCCCAGCAGCTGCCAGGACACGGCTATTTCTGTCCCGGAGATTAAGCCTGCAAATCCCCCGTGTCCGCACCAGCCTGCTTGGCATCTCGTCCGGTCAGCTGGGTGCTGGGGGGCTGGGAAGGGAGGGGAGTCCCTGTCTTTCCTGCCGGCACACCCCTGGGTGCTGGGTGCTGGATGCTGGGTGCTGAGTGGGTGTTCGTACACACACGGGGTCGCGCACAGATAAGCCCATCCTGTGTCTAAAATACCGTGCCAGCCGGGACCGGTGTGGCTCGGCGGATAGGGCGTCGGCCTGCGGACGGAAAGGTCCCGGGTTCGATTCCCGGTCAAGGGCATGGACTTCGGTGGCTGAGGGCACATCCCCAGTGGGGGGCGTGCAGGAGGCAGCGGATGGATGTTTCTCTCTCATCGACGTTTCTCACTCTCTGTGCCTCTCAATTCCTCTCTGTAAAAATCAATAAAAATATATTTAAAAAATAAATAAATAAAATAAAATATCGTGCCAAACACTCAGTGGTCGAGCGTCGACCTAGGAACCAGGAGGTCAGGGTTCAAATCCAGGTCAGGGGCACAGGCCCGGGTGGCGGGCTCCGTCCCCGACCAGTAGGGGGGCGTGCGGGAGGCAGCCGGTCCCTGATTCTCTCTCCTCGTGGATGTTTCTCTCTCTCTCTCTCTCTCTCTCTCTCTCTCTCTCTCTCTCTCCCTTCCTCTCTGTAAAAAATCAATAAAAATATATTTTTAAAAATAAGATAAATAATGTGACACTCCCCCACCTGGCCAGTGTGGCTCAGGGATTGAGCATCGACCTAGGAACCAGGAGATCCCGGGTTCGATTCCCGGCCAAGGGCACAGGCTCGGGTTGCGGGCTCCGTCCCCAACCAGTAGGGGGCGTGCAGGAGGCAGCCGGTCCGTAGTTCTCCCTCCTCCTGGGGGTTTCTGTATCTCTCCCTCTCTTCTCTGAAAGCATTAAACCACTTACGTCTAATATGCAAAGTGTCCCCTCGGGCGTTCGACCGACCGACCAGGAGTTTGACTGCCCGCTATGCCGTGTGCTGGCCACCAGGGGGCAGCGGGGAACAAAGACAGGCCCCGGACATCAGCTGCTAGGGACCCTTCTGTGCACGAGTCTGTGGACTGGGCCTCTGGTGTACATGCGTGCACACACGTGTGTACATATGAATGACTTCCTCATGACGGACCCTTCTGTGCTCGTTTGTGTGCTGGGCCTCTGGTGTACATGCATGCACACACGTGTGTATGTATGAATGACACCCTTCTGTGCTCAGGTTTGTGGGCTGGGCCTCTGGTGTACATGCACACACGTGTGTATGTATGAATGACACCCTTCTGTGCTCAGGTTTGTGGGCTGGGCCTCTGGTGTACATGCATGCACACACGCGTGTGCATGCATGAATGACTTCCTCATGACGGACCCTTCTGTGCTCGTTTGTGGGCTGGGCCTCTGGTGTACATGCGTGCACACACGCGTGCATGTATGAATGACAGACTTTTCTGTGCTCGTTTGTGGGCTGGGCCTCTAGCGTGCATGCATGCACACACGCGTGTATGTATGAATGACAGACTCTTCTGTGCTCGTTTGTGTGCTGGGCCTCTGGTGTACATGCGTGCACACGTGTGTGCATGCATGAATGACTTCCTCATGACGGACCCTTCTGTGCACGGGTTTGTGCGCTGGGCCTCTGGTGTACATGCGTGCACACACGTGTGTATGTATGAATGACTTCCTCATGACGGACCCTTCTGTGCTCGTTTGTGTGCTGGGCCTCTGGTGTATGAATGACAGACTTTTCTGTGCTCGTTTGTGGGCTGGGCCTCTAGCGTGCATGCATGCACACACGCGTGTGCATGTATGAATGACTTCCTCATGTCAGACTGACCCCCACTGCCCCCCTCCGCCTGCTGGCTCTCGGTCCCTCTGCCGTTTGGGCCTTCCGTGTGGGCGTGTTTGCTCAGCATGACGTGTGTCCTTGGCGTGTCCGTGAGCCGGTGTCTGCCTTCCGTCCTCTGTGCGTGTGTTTGTCCTGGTGTGTAGACACCTCCTGTCCCGCCCACGAGGTCTTCCAAGCGAGCTCGGCGGCTCTCCCTCCGGCCCCTGGGACCTGCTGCTTCCGTCCGGAAGGTGCCTCTGCTCCTTGGAGGGGGTCCCCCTTTTGTGTCACTTTATTTTTTTATTTTTATTTTTCAATACATTTTATCGATTGTTCACAGAGAGGAAGGGAGAGGGACAGAGAGCTAGAAACGTCGATGAGAGAGAAACATCCATCCGCCGCCTCCCGCACGCCCCCCACTGGGGATGTGCCCTCAGCCACCAAGGTCCATGCCCTCGACTGGGAATCGAACCCGGGACCCTCCCGTCCGCAGGCCGAGGCTCTATCCGCTGAGCCACACCGGTTTCGGTTCTTTTTTTCTATTTTTTAAACGTATTTTTATTGATTTCAGAAAGAAAGAGAAACACACATTGCAGAAACCGGTGTATATATGTATTTATGTGTGTATGTGTATTTATGTATATTTATGTGTGTATTGTGTATTTATGTGTGTGTATATGTGTATATGTGTTTCTGTGTATATATGTGTACTTATGTGTATATACATTTATGTGTGTATATATGCATGTATTTATGTGTGTATGTATGTGTATTTATGTGTGTGTAGTTGTGTATATGTGTATTTATGTGTGTGTATATATGTATTTATGTGTATATATGTGTATTTATGTGTGTGTGTGTGTGTGTGTATATTACTGATTTCAGAGAGGAAGGAAGGAGAGAGTAATGGAAACATCCATGAGGAGAGAGACCCACGGACCAGCTGCCTCCTGCACGCCCCCTCCTGGTTGGGGATGGAGCCCGCACCCCGGGTCTGTGCCCCTGACCGGGAATCGAACCCTGACCTCCTGGTTCCTAGGTCGACGCTCAAGCACTGAGCCACCTTGGCAGGTGGCTCTCACTGTGTGTGTGAGTCAGGTGTGTGATCAGGTGTGTTCCTTGGATGTGTGAGCTCAGGCGTGTGATCAGGCATGGGATCAAGTGGGTGATCAGGCGTGTGGTCAGGCTTGTGATCAGGGATGTGATCAGGTGTGTCCCTCGGATGTGTGAGTCAGGCGTGTGATCAGGCGTGTGAGCTCAGGCATGTGATCAGGCGTGTGGTCAGGTGTGATCAGCCGTGTGATCAGGCATGCGATCAGGTGTGTGATCAGGCATGTGAGCTCAGGCGTGTGATCAGGGGTGTGATCAGGCGTGTGGTCAGGCGTGTGATCGATCAGGGGTGTGATCAGGCGTGTGATCAGGCGTCTGATCGATCAGGTGTGTGATCAGGCGTGCGATCAGGCGTGTGATCGATCAGCCGTGTGACCAGGCGTGCGATCAGGCGTGTGATCGATCAGCCGTGTGACCAGGCGTGCGATCAGGCGTGTGATCGATCAGCCGTGTGACCAGGCGTGTGTCAGGCGTGTGAGCTCAGGCGCCCCCTCTGGGCTCTGACCGCGGCCCCCGCCCCCCCCCCCCGCAGGTGCAGGCGCGGAGGGAGGAGCCGCGGCCGCCGCCCGCCGGCCAGAACATCCCCGCCTTCCACTTCCCCCGCGGCCGCCCGCCCCGCGCCCCCGACTGCGACGCCGTCATCGCCGCCATCGAGCGCGTCTTCGCCGAGTTCCCCCACGAGCGGGCCGGCCCGGCCGACATGGGCCGCGTGGCCAAGGTGGGTCTCCCAGCACACGCGTGTGCTCCCGTGTGCAGGGCACGGGCCGCGTGGCCAAGGTGGGTGCCTCCCCAGCACACGCGTGTGCTCCCGTGTGCAGGGCACGGGCCGCGTGGCCAAGGTGGGTCTCCCCAGCACACGCGTGTCCTTCCGTGTGCAGGGCACGGGCCGCGTGGCCAAGGTGGGTGCCTCCCCAGCACACGCGTGTCCTCCCGTGTGCAGGGCATGGGTCGCGTGGCCAAGGTGGGTGCCTCCCCAGCACACGCGTGGCCTCCCGTGTGCAGGGCACGGGCCGCGTGGCCAAGGTGGGTCTCCCCAGCACACGCGTGGCCTCCCGTGTGCAGGGCACGGGCCGCATGGCCAAGGTGGGTGCCTCCCCAGCACACGCGTGTGCTCCCGTGTGCAGGGTGTGGGCCGCATGGCCAAGGTGGGTGCCTCCCCAGCACACGCGTGTGCTCCCGTGTGCAGGGCACAGGCCGCGTGGCCAAGGTGGGTGCCTCCCCAGCACATGCGTGTGCTCCCGTGTGCAGGACGTGGGCCGCGTGGCCAAGGTGGGTCTCCCCAGCACACGCGTGGCCTCCCGTGTGCTGGACGTGGGCCACGTGGCCAAGGTGGGTCTCCCCAGCACACGCGTGGCCTCCCGTGTGCAGGGCACGGGCTGCGTGGCCAAGGTGGGTGCCTCCCCAGCACACGCGTGGCCTTCCGTGTGCAGGGCACGGGCCGCGTGGCCAAGGTGGGTCTCCCCAGCACACACGTGTGCTCCCGTGTGCAGGGCACGGGCCGCGTGGCCAAGGTGGGTCTCCCCAGCACACGCGTGTCCTTCCGTGTGCAGGGCACGGGCCGCGTGGCCAAGGTGGGTGCCTCCCCAGCACACGCGTGGCCTCCCGTGTGCAGGGCACGGGCCGCGTGGCCAAGGTGGGTGCCTCCCCAGCACACGCGTGGCCTCCCGTGTGCAGGACGTGGGCCGCGTGGCCAAGGTGAGTGCCTCCCCAGCACACACGTGTGCTCCCGTGTGCAGGGCACGGGCCGCGTGGCCAAGGTGGGTCTCCCCAGCACACACGTGTGCTCCCGTGTGCAGGGCGTGGGCCGCGTGGCCAAGGTGGGTGCCTCCCCAGCACACACGTGTACTCCCGTGTGCAGGGCACGGGCCTTGTGGCCAAGGTGGGTGCCTCCCCAGCACACGCGTGTGCTCCCGTGTGCAGGGCACGGGCCGCGTGGCCAAGGTGGGTGCCTCCCCAGCACACGCGTGTGCTCCCATGTGCAGGACGTGGGCCGCGTGGCCAAGGTGGGTCTCCCCAGCACACGCGTGGCCTCCCGTGTGCAGGGCACGGGCCGCGTGGCCAAGGTGGGTGTCTCCCCAGCACACGCGTGTGCTCCCGTGTGCAGGGCACGGGCCGCGTGGCCAAGGTGGGTGTCTCCCCAGCACATGCGTGTGCTCCCATGTGCAGGACGTGGGCCGCGTGGCCAAGGTGGGTGCCTCCCCAGCACACGCGTGGCCTCCCGTGTGCAGGGCACGGGCCGCGTGGCCAAGGTGGGTGCCTCCCCAGCACACGCGTGTGCTCCCGTGTGCAGGACAAAACCACACGTGGAGAACATGGGCCATGTGGCCAAGATGGGTCCCTTCATACTCACTCCTGTCTCTCCCCTGACCTCTGAGGTCACGGAGTCACCCCTGACCTCTGAGGTCACGGTGGGTCCCATCACCCCTGATCTCTGAGGTCACAGTGGGTCCAGAGTCACTCCTGACCTCTGAGGTCACGGTGGGTCCTGTCACCCCTGACCTCTGAGGTCACGGTGGGTGCCGTCACCCCTGACCCCTGAGGTCACGGTGGGTCCCATCACCCCTGACGTCATGGTGGGTCCCGTCACCCCTGACCTCTGAGGTCATGGTGGGCCTTGTCACTCCTGACCTCTGAGGTCACGGAGTCACCCCTGACCTCTGAGGTCACAGTGGGTCCAGAGTCACCCCTGACCTCAGGTCACAGGGTCCCATCACCCCTGACCTCTGAGGCCGCGGAGTCACCCCTGACCTCTGAGGTCGCGGAGTCACCCCTGACCTCTGAGGTCACGGTGGGTCCCGTCACCCCTGACCTCTGAGGTAACGGTGGGTCCAGAGTCACCCCTGACCTCTGAGGTCACGGTGGGTCCCATCACCCCTGACCTCTGAGGTCACGGAGTCACCCCTGACCTCTGAGGTCATGGAGTCACCCCTGACCTCTGAGGTCACGGTGGGTCCTGTCTCACCCCTGACCCCTGAGGTCACGGTGGGTCCCCTCACCCCTGACCCATGAGGTCACTGGTCCAGTCACCCCTGACCCCTGAGGTCACAGGGCCCCGTCACCCCTGACCTCTGAGGTCGCGGAGTCACCCCTGAGCCCCCCGTACCCTGTGCTCTGGCCACCAGCCCAGATCGGGGTCCCCGCAGCCCCTCCTGCTCCTGCAGCTGCCAGGACGCGGGGGGCACAGCCTCCCCGGCCAGGGTTCCGGGTCCGAGAGGGCGCAGGGGACCCGGGACCAGACGCCGGGAGGCGGGCAGCCCCGCGGCAGCCCCTGTCCCAGGAACTGGGGGTGCGGCCCCCCCCCCGGCCCTACACCCCGCTCCCCGGAGAGTGTGGAGGCTCGGGGTGCACACCCCATCCTCCCCCCCAAGGCAGCCTCTGCCCCGGGAACTGGGGGTGCAGCCCCCCCCCGCCCCCCGGAGGGCGTGCAGGCCCGGGGTGCTCCCTCCCATCCTCCCCCCAGGGCAGCCTCCGTCCCGGGAACTGGGGGTGCGGCCCCTGCACCCCGCCCCCGGAGGGCGTGCAGGCCCGGGGTGCTCCCTCCCATCCCCCCCCAGGCCTGCGGCTGCCCGCTGTACTGGAAGCCCCCCCCCCTGCACCCCGCCCCCCGGAGGGCATGGAGGCCCGGGGTGCTCCCTCCCATCCCCCCCCAGGCCTGCGGCTGCCCGCTGTACTGGAAGGCCCCCCCCCGCCCCTGCACCCCACCCCCCGGAGGGCGTGCAGGCCCGGGCGCTCACCCCCATCCTCCCCCAGGCCTGCGGCTGCCCGCTGTACTGGAAGGCCCCGCTCTTCTGCGCCGCCGGTGGGGAGCGCACCGGCTCCGTGTCCGTCCACAAGTTCGTGGCCATGTGGCGGAAGTGAGTGCCGGGCCCTTTAAGGGGCGGGGCGGTGGGCGGGGCTGGGAGGAGGGAGGGGCGGGGCCTAGGCCAGTCCTCCCTCAGGGGCTCTCCTTTTTAGGGGCGGGGCTGGGGCGGGGCTGTGGAGGGAGGGGGCGGGGCCTAGGCCAGCCCTCCGTCAGGGACCCTCCCTTTGGGGGTGGGGTTTGGCAGGGGAGGGGGCGGGGCCAGTGGGCGAGGCTGGGAGGAGAGGGTGGGGCTGGGAGGGGCGGGGCCAGTGGTGAGGCTGGAAGGAGGGGGCGGGGCTGGGAAGAGGTGGGGGTGGGGCCTAGGCCAGCACTTCCTCAGGGCCCCTCCCTTTAGGGGCGGGGCTGGGAGGCGTGGGACTGGGAGGAGGGGGCGGGGCTGTGGAGGGCGGGGGCGGGGCCTAGGTCAGTCCTTCAGGCCCCTCCTGGGGGCGGGGCTGGGAAGGAGGGGGCAGGGCCTAGGCCGGCTTTCCCTCAGGGCCCCTCTCTTTAGGGGCGGGGCTAGGGCTGGGAGGAGGGGCGGGACTTTGGAGGGAGGGGGCGGGACCCGGCCAGCCCTCCCTCAGGCCCCTCCTGGGGGGCGGACAGTGAGTGCCTGTCCCTTTAAGGGGTGGGGCGGGGCTGGGATGAGGGAGTGGGCGGGGCCCCGGCCAGCCCTCCCTCAGCCCCTCCTGGGGGCGGACGGTGCGCCCTGGGGGGCGGGCGGGCAGGCGGCCCAGGATGAGGACGGACGGACCCTCCGCGCCCAGGATCCTGCAGACCTGCCACGACGAGGCCACGCGGTTCGTGCACCTGCTCATGAGCCCCGGGTGCAACTACCTGGTGCAGGAGGACTTCGTGCCCTTCCTGCAGGTGGGGGCCTCCCCCACCCCTCCCCCACCCCCTCCCCCATCTCTCCTCCCCCATCTCTCCTCCCCCATCTCCCCTCACCCATGCACACCCCGTGTCCACACCTGTCCACCCCGTGCACCTGCTCATGAGCCCCGGGTGCAACTACCTGGTGCAGGAGGACTTCGTGCCCTTCCTGCAGGTGGGGGCCTCCCCCCTCCCCTCCCCCACCCCCTCCCCCATCTCTCCTCCCCCATCTCTCCTCTCCCATCTCTCCTCCCCCATCTCCCCTCACCCATGCACACCCCGTGTCCACACCTGTCCACCCCGTGCACCTGCTCATGAGCCCCGGGTGCAACTACCTGGTGCAGGAGGACTTCGTGCCCTTCCTGCAGGAGGGGGGCCTCCCCCTCCCCCGCCCCCTCCCCCCTCCCCTCCCCCACCTCCCCACCCCCTCCCTCACTCCTCCCCCATCTCCCCTCACCCATGCGCACCCCGTGTCCACACCCTGTCCACCCCGTGCACCTGCTCATGAGCCCCGGGTGCAACTACCTGGTGCAGGAGGACTTCGTGCCCTTCCTGCAGGTGGGGGCCTCCCCCACCCCTCCCCCACCCCCTCCCCCATCTCTCCTCCCCCATCTCTCCTCCCCCATCTCCCCTCACCCATGCACACCCCGTGTCCACACCTGTCCACCCCGTGCACCTGCTCATGAGCCCCGGGTGCAACTACCTGGTGCAGGAGGACTTCGTGCCCTTCCTGCAGGTGGGGGCCTCCCCCCTCCCCTCCCCCACCCCCTCCCCCATCTCTCCTCCCCCATCTCTCCTCTCCCATCTCTCCTCCCCCATCTCCCCTCACCCATGCACACCCCGTGTCCACACCTGTCCACCCCGTGCACCTGCTCATGAGCCCCGGGTGCAACTACCTGGTGCAGGAGGACTTCGTGCCCTTCCTGCAGGAGGGGGGCCTCCCCCTCCCCCGCCCCCTCCCCCCTCCCCTCCCCCACCTCCCCACCCCCTCCCTCACTCCTCCCCCATCTCCCCTCACCCATGCGCACCCCGTGTCCACACCCTGTCCACCCCATGTCCCCCAGACCCCGAGGGCGGGCTGGGTCCGGGGGGAGGGGAGCCCCCGGCCTGGCTGCCCCCTCCCCCAGGTCAGAGGTCAGGACGTGGCTGAGCAGATGCTGAGTCCAGAGCGGGGAGGGGGGAACCCCGGGGGGGAGGGGGGCATCCTGGGGTGGAGAAAGGGTTTGGGGGAGACAGGACGGGAGGGGGGAGAGGGGAGCCCAGTGGAGGAGGAAATGGGGGCGCTGTGGGGCCTCACCTGCCGCCCCCCCCCCCAGGACGTGGTGAACACGCACCCGGGCCTGGCGTTCCTGAAGGCGGCGTCCGAGTTCCACTCGCGCTACATCACCACCGTGAGCGCGCGCCCGCCCGTCCGTCCGCCCGTCTGTCCCTCTGTCCGTCCGTCTCTCCGTCCGCCCGTCCCTCCGTCCCTCCGTCCGTCCCTCCGTCTATCCTCTGTCCATCCGTCTGTCCGTCCGCCCGTCCATCTGTCCCTTCATCCGTCCCTCTGTCCGTCCTTCTGTCTGCCTGTCCGTCCATCCGCCCATCCACCCGTCCCTCTATCCATCCGTCCGTCCGCCCCTCCGTCCGTCCCTTTGTCCGTCCGTCC
>CAVNZX010000114.1:0-71024 GCA_963693515.1 Pipistrellus nathusii
CAGGTTCATAACAGTGTTTAGGTAGTTGTTTGCAGATGTTCCCAATGTTTATACCTGGACAAGAAAGCCTAATGTTAGAAACTACAAGAAAACTTCAGTAACTCTGGCAAAATGACAATAAATACATGAGAACTAGCATAGAACATGTATAAAACACTTCTCCAACTGAGTTGTTCATGTAGAAAAGGTATCTTAGATCCAGGAATTCCAGATTTCAAGTTCAGAGCACATTAAAAGTGTATGAATCCTACGTTTTTACCTTGAAGGTGCCTAGAATAGTAAATGTGTGAAATACAAGGCAGAATACACTTGAAATAGAGAAATAAACCCATTTAGCAGTTCTGGAAAGCCTAACAATTCCATAACAGAGTTGAGAGGCAATGTTCCTAAGCTTTTCAGGTTCATTACAGTGTTTAGATGGTTGTTTGTTCATGTTCCCAATGTTGATACTTGAACAAGAAGGCCTAATGTTAGAAACTACAAGAAAATATCAGTAACTCTGGCCAAATGAGAATAAATACATGAGAACTAGCATAGAACATGTATAAAACACTTATCCAACTGAGTTGTTCATGTGGTAAAGGTATCTTACATCCAGGAATTACAGAATTCGAGTTTAGAGCACATTTTACAGTGTATGAATCCTACGTTGTTAACTTGAAGGAGCCTAGAATGGTAAATGAGTGAAATACAAGGCAGAATACACTTGAAATAGAGGAATAAACACATTAACCAGCTTTGGAAAGTCTTACACTTCAGTGAAATGTATCATTAAACTCTATAACATAGTTGAGAGACAATGTTCCCGAGCTTTCCAGGTTCATAACAGTGTTTAGGTAGTTGTTTGTTCATGTTCCCAATGTTTATACCTGAACAAGAAGGCCTAATGTTAGAAACTACAAGAAAACATCAGTAACTCTGGCAAAATGACAATAAATACATGAGAACTAGCATAGAACATGTATAAAACACTTCTCCAACTGAGTTGTTCGTGTAGAAAAGGTATCTTAGGTCCAGGAATTACAGAATTCGAGTTTAGAGCCCATTTAAAAGTGTATGAATCCTACGTTGTTAACTTGAAGGAGCCTAGAATGGTAAATGAGTGAAATACAAGGCAGAATACACTTGAAATAGAGGAATAAAGACATTAACCAGCTTTGGAAAGTCTTACACTTCAGTGAAATGTATCATTAAACTCTATAACATAGTTGAGAGACAATGTTCCCGAGCTTTCCAGGTTTATAACAGTGTGTAGGTAGTATTTGTTCATGTTCCCAATGTTTATACCTGAACAAGAAGGCCTAATGTTAGAAACTACAAGAAAACATCAGTAACTCTGGCAAAATGACAATAAATACATGAGAACTAGCATAGAACATGTATAAAACACTTCTCCAACTGAGTTGTTCATGTAGAAAAGGTATCTTAGATCCAGGAATTAGAGAATTCGAATTTAGAGCACATTAAACAGTTTATGAATCCTACGTTGTTAACTTGGAGGAGCCTAGAGTGGTAAATGAGTGAAATACAAGGCAGAATACACTTGAAATAGATGAATAAACACATTAACCAGCTTTGGAAAGTTAAACTTCAGTGAAATGTATCATTAAACTCTATAACATAGTTGAGAGACAATGTTCCCGAGCTTTCAAGGTTCATAACAGTGTTTAGGTAGTTGTTTGTTCATGTTCCCAATGTTTATACCTGAACAAGAAGGCCTAAGGTTAGAAACTACAAGAAAACATCAGTAACTCAGGCAAAATGACAATAAATACATGAGAACTAGCATAGAACATGTATAAAACACTTCTCCAACTGAGTTGTTCGTGTAGAAAAGGTATCTTAGGTCCAGGAATTACAGAATTCGAGCTTAGAGCACATTTAAAAGTGTATCAATCCTACGTTGTTAACTTGAAGGAGCCTAGAATGGTAAATGAGTGAAATACAAGGCAGAATACACTTGAAATAGAGGAATAAAGACATTAACCAGCTTTGGAAAGTCTTACACTTCAGTGAAATGTATCATTAAACTCTATAACATATTTGAGAGATAATGTTCCCGAGCTTTCCAGGTTAATAACAGTGTGTAGGTAGTATTTGTTCATGTTCCCAATGTTTATACCTGAACAAGAAGGCCTAAAGTTAGAAACTACAAGAAAACATCAGTAACTCTGGCAAAATGACAATAAATACATGAGAACTAGCATAGAACATGTATAAAACACTTCTCCAACTGAGTTGTTCATGTAGAAAAGGTATCTTAGATCCAGGAATTAGAGAATTCGAATTTAGAGCACATTAAACAGTTTATGAATCCTATGTTGTTAACTTGGAGGAGCCTAGAGTGGTAAATGAGTGAAATACAAGGCAGAATACACTTGAAATAGATGAATAAACACATTAACCAGCTTTGGAAAGTTAAACTTCAGTGAAATGTATCATTAAACTCTATAACATAGTTGAGAGACAATGTTCCCGAGCTTTCAAGGTTCATAACAGTGTTTAGGTAGTTGTTTGTTCATGTTCCCAATGTTTATACCTGAACAAGAAGGCCTAAGGTTAGAAACTACAAGAAAACATCAGTAACTCAGGCAAAATGACAATAAATACATGAGAACTAGCATAGAACATGTACAAAACACTTCTCCAACTGAATTGTTCATTTAGAAAAGGTATGTTACATCCAGGAATTACAGAATTCGAGTTTAGAGCACATTTTACACTGTATGAATCCTACGTTGTTAACTTGAAGGAGCCTAGAATGGTAAATGAGTGAAATACAAGGCAGAATACACTTGAAATAGAGGAATAAACACATTAACCAGCTTTGGAAAGTCTTACACTTCAGTGAAATGTATCATTAAACTCTATAACATAGTTGAGAGACAATGTTCCCGAGCTTTCCAGGTTCATAACAGTGTTTAGGTAGTTGTTTGTTCATGTTCCCAATGTTTATACCTGAACAAGAAGGCCTAATGTTAGAAACTACAAGAAAACATCAGTAACTCTGGCAAAATGACAATAAATACATGAGAACTAGCATAGAACATGTACAAAACACTTCTCCAACTGAGTTGTTCATTTAGAAAAGGTATCTTACATCCAGGAATTACAGAATTCGAGTTTCGAGCACATTTTACAGTGTATGAATCCTACGTTGTTAACTTGAAGGAGCCTAGAATGGTAAATGAGTGAAATACAAGGCAGAATACACTTGAAATAGAGGAATAAACACATTAACCAGCTTTGGAAAGTCTTACACTTCAGTGAAATGTATCATTAAACTCTATAACATATTTGAGAGACAATGTTCCCGAGCTTTCCAGGTTTATAACAGTGTGTAGGTAGTATTTGTTCATGTTCCCAATGTTTATACCTGAACAAGAAGGCCTAATGTTAGAAACTACAAGAAAACATCAGTAACTCTGGCAAAATGACAATAAATACATGAGAACTAGCATAGAACATGTATAAAACACTTCTCCAACTGAGTTGTTCGTGTAGAAAAGATATCTTAGATCCAGGAATTAGAGAATTCGAATTTAGAGCACATTAAACAGTTTATGAATCCTACGTTGTTAACTTGGAGGAGCCTAGAGTGGTAAATGAGTGAAATACAAGGCAGAATACACTTGAAATAGATGAATAAACACATTAACCAGCTTTGGAAAGTTAAACTTCAGTGAAATGTATCATTAAACTCTATAACATAGTTGAGAGACAATGTTCCCGAGCTTCAAGGTTCATAACAGTGTTTAGGTAGTTGTTTGTTCATGTTCCCAATGTTTATACCTGAACAAGAAGGCCTAAGGTTAGAAACTACAAGAAAACATCAGTAACTCAGGCAAAATGACAATAAATACATGAGAACTAGCATAGAACATGTACAAAACACTTCTCCAACTGAGTTGTTCATTTAGAAAAGGTACCTTAGATCCAGGAATTACAGAATTCGAGTTTAGAGCACATTTTACAGTGTATGAATCCTACGTTGTTAACTTGAAGGAGCCTAGAATGGTAAATGAGTGAAATACAAGGCACAATACACTTGAAATAGAGGAATAAACACATTAACCAGCTTTGGAAAGCCTTACACTTCACTGAAATGTATCATTAAACTCTATAACATAGTTGAGAGACAATGTACCCGAGCTTTCCAGGTTCATAACAGTGTTTAGGTAGTTGTTTGTTCATGTTCCCAATGTTTATACCTGAACAAGAAGGCCTACGGTTAGAAAGTACAAGAAAACATCAGTAACTCTGGCAAAATGACAATAAATACATGAGAACTAGCATAGAACATGTATAAAACATTTCTCCAACTGAGTTGTTCGTATAGAAAAGGTATCTTAGGTCCAGGAATTACAGATTTCGAGTTTAGAGCCCATTTATAAGTGTATGAATCCTACGTTGTTAACTTGAAGGAGCCTAGAATGGTAAATGAGTGAAATTCAAGGCAGAATACACTTGAAATAGAGGAATAAAGACATTAACCAGCTTTGGAAAGTCTTACACTTCAGTGAAATGTATCATTAAACTCTATAACATAGTTGAGAGACAATGTTCCCGAGCTTTCCAGGTTAATAACAGTGTGTAGGTAGTATTTGTTCATGTTCCCAATGTTTATACCTGAACAAGAAGGCCTAATGTTAGAAACTACAAGAAAACATCAGTAACTCTGGCAAAATGGCAATAAATACATGAGAACTAGCATAGAACATGTATAAAACACTTCTCCAACTGAGTTGTTCATGTAGAAAAGGTATCTTAGATCCAGGAATTAGAGAATTCGAGTTTAGAGCACATTAAACAGTGTATGAATCCTACGTAGTTAACTTGAAGGAGCCTAGAATGGTAAATGAGTGAAATACAAGGCAGAATACACTTGAAATAGAGGAATAAACACATTAAACAGCTTTGGAAAGCCTTACACTTCACTGAAATGTATCATTAAACTCTATAACATAGTAGAGAGACAATGTTCCCGAGCTTTACTGGTTCATAACAGTGTTTAGGTAGTTGTTTGTAGATCTTCCCAATGTTTATACCTGGACAAGAAGGCCTAATGTTAGAAACTACAAAAAAACTTCAGTAACTCTGGCAAAATGACAATAAATACATGAGAACTAGCATATAACATGTATAAAACACTTCTCCAACTGAGCTGTTCATGTAGAAAAGGTATCTTAGATCCAGGAATTACAGAATTCGAGTTTAGAGCACATTTTACAGTGTATGAATCCTACGTTGTTAACTTGAAGGAGCCTAGAATGGTAAATGAGTGAAATACAAGGCAGAATACACTTGAAATAGAGAAATAAACCAACTTAGCAGTTTTGGAAAGCATAACACTTCAGTGAAATGTATTATTAAACTCTATAACATAGTTGAGAGACAATGTTCCCGAGCTTTCCAGGTTCATAACAGTGTGTAGGTAGTATTTATTCATGTTCCCAATGTTTATACCTGAACAAGAAGGCCTAAGGTTAGAAACTACAAGAAAACATCAATAACTCTGGCAAAATGACAATAAATACATGAGAACTAGCATAGAACATGTATAAAACACTTCTCCAACTGAGTTGTTCGTGTAGAAATGGTATCTTAGATCCAGGAATTACAGAATTCGAGTTTAGAGCACATTTAACAGTGTATGAATCCTACGTTGTTAACTTGAAGGAGCCTAGAATGGTAAATGAGTGAAATACAAGGCAGAATACAATTGAAATAGAGGAATAAAGACATTAACCAGCTTTGGAAAGCCTTACACTTCACTGAAATGTATAATTAAACTCTATAACATAGTAGAGAGACAATGTTCCCGAGCTTTCCAGGTTCATAACAGTGTTTAGGTAGTTGTTTGCAGATGTTCCCAATGTTTATACCTGGACAAGAAAGCCTAATGTTAGAAACTACAAGAAAACTTCAGTAACTCTGGCAAAATGACAATAAATACATGAGAACTAGCATAGAACATGTATAAAACACTTCTCCAACTGAGTTGTTCGTGTAGAAAAGGTATCTTAGGTCCAGGAATTACAGAATTCGAGTTTAGAGCACATTTAAAAGTGTATGAATCCTACGTTGTTAACTTGAAGGAGCCTAGAATGGTAAATGAGTGAAATACAAGGCAGAATACACTTGAAATAGAGGAATAAACACATTAACCAGCTTTGGAAAGTCTTACACTTCAGTGAAATGTATCATTAAACTCTATAACATAGTTGAGAGACAATGTTCCCGAGCTTTCCAGGTTCATAACAGTGTTTAGGTAGTTGTTTGTTCATGTTCCCAATGTTTATACCTGAACAAGAAGGCCTAATGTTAGAAACTACAAGAAAACATCAGTAACTCTGGCAAAATGACAATAAATACATGAGAACTAGCATAGAACATGTATAAAACACTTCTCCAACTGAGTTGTTCGTGTAGAAAAGGTATCTTAGGTCCAGGAATTACAGAATTCGAGTTTAGAGCACATTTAAAAGTGTATGAATCCTACGTTGTTAACTTGAAGGAGCCTAGAATGGTAAATGAGTGAAATACAAGGCAGAATACACTTGAAATAGAGGAATAAAGACATTAACCAGCTTTGGAAAGTCTTACACTTCAGTGAAATGTATCATTAAACTCTATAACATATTTGAGAAACAATGTTCCCGAGCTTTCCAGGTTTATAACAGTGTGTAGGTAGTATTTGTTCATGTTCCCAATGTTTATACCTGAACAAGAAGGCCTAATGTTAGAAACTACAAGAAAACATCAGTAACTCTGGCAAAATGACAATAAATACATGAGAACTAGCATAGAACATGTATAAAACACTTCTCCAACTGAGTTGTTCATGTAGAAAAGGTATCTTATATCCAGGAATTAGAGAATTCGAATTTAGAGCACATTAAACAGTTTATGAATCCTACGTTGTTAACTTGAAGGAGCCTAGAATGGTAAATGAGTGAAATACAAGGCAGAATACACTTGAAATAGATGAATAAACACATTAACCAGCTTTGGAAAGTTAAACTTCAGTGAAATGTATCATTAAACTCTATAACATAGTTGAGAGACAATGTTCCCGAGCTTTCAAGGTTCATAACAGTGTTTAGGTAGTTGTTTGTTCATGTTCCCAATGTTTATACCTGAACAAGAAGGCCTAAGGTTAGAAACTACAAGAAAACATCAGTAACTCAGGCAAAATGACAATAAATACATGAGAACTAGCATAGAACATGTACAAAACACTTCTCCAACTGAGTTGTTCATTTAGAAAAGGTACCTTAGATCCAGGAATTACAGAATTCGAGTTTAGAGCACATTTAACAGTGTATGAATCCTACGTTGTTAACTTGAAGGAGCCTAGAATGGTAAATGAGTGAAATACAAGGCACAATACACTTGAAATAGAGGAATAAACACATTAACCAGCTTTGGAAAGCCTTACACTTCACTGAAATGTATCATTAAACTCTATAACATAGTTGAGAGACAATGTTCCCGAGCTTTCCAGGTTCATAACAGTGTTTAGGTAGTTGTTTGTTCATGTTCCCAATGTTTATACCTGAACAAGAAGGCCTACGGTTAGAAAGTACAAGAAAACATCAGTAACTCTGGCAAAATGACAATAAATACATGAGAACTAGCATAGAACATGTATAAAACATTTCTCCAACTGAGTTGTTCGTATAGAAAAGGTATCTTAGGTCCAGGAATTACAGATTTCGAGTTTAGAGCCCATTTATAAGTGTATGAATCCTACGTTGTTAACTTGAAGGAGCCTAGAATGGTAAATGAGTGAAATTCAAGGCAGAATACACTTGAAATAGAGGAATAAAGACATTAACCAGCTTTGGAAAGTCTTACACTTCAGTGAAATGTATCATTAAACTCTATAACATAGTTGAGAGACAATGTTCCCGAGCTTTCCAGGTTAATAACAGTGTGTAGGTAGTATTTGTTCATGTTCCCAATGTTTATACCTGAACAAGAAGGCCTAATGTTAGAAACTACAAGAAAACATCAGTAACTCTGGCAAAATGACAATAAATACATGAGAACTAGCATAGAACATGTATAAAACACTTCTCCAACTGAGTTGTTCATGTAGAAAAGGTATCTTAGATCCAGGAATTAGAGAATTCGAGTTTAGAGCACATTAAACAGTGTATGAATCCTACGTAGTTAACTTGAAGGAGCCTAGAATGGTAAATGAGTGAAATACAAGGCAGAATACACTTGAAATAGAGGAATAAACACATTAAACAGCTTTGGAAAGCCTTACACTTCACTGAAATGTATCATTAAACTCTATAACATAGTAGAGAGACAATGTTCCCGAGCTTTCCTGGTTCATAACAGTGTTTAGGTAGTTGTTTGCAGATGTTCCCAATGTTTATACCTGGACAAGAAAGCCTAATGTTAGAAACTACAAGAAAACTTCAGTAACTCTGGCAAAATGACAATAAATACATGAGAACTAGCATAGAACATGTATAAAACACTTCTCCAACTGAGTTGTTCATGTAGAAAAGGTATCTTAGATCCAGGAATTCCAGATTTCAAGTTCAGAGCACATTAAAAGTGTATGAATCCTACGTTTTTACCTTGAAGGTGCCTAGAATAGTAAATGTGTGAAATACAAGGCAGAATACACTTGAAATAGAGAAATAAACCCATTTAGCAGTTCTGGAAAGCCTAACAATTCCATAACAGATTTGAGAGGCAATGTTCCTAAGCTTTTCAGGTTCATTACAGTGTTTAGATTGTTGTTTGTTCATGTTCCCAATGTTGATACTTGAACAAGAAGGCCTAATGTTAGAAACTACAAGAAAATATCAGTAACTCTGGCCAAATGAGAATAAATACATGAGAACTAGCATAGAACATGTATAAAACACTTATCCAACTGAGTTGTTCATGTGGTAAAGGTATCTTACATCCAGGAATTACAGAATTCGAGTTTAGAGCACATTTTACAGTGTATGAATCCTATGTTGTTAACTTGAAGGAGCCTAGAATGGTAAATGAGTGAAATACAAGGCAGAATACACTTGAAATAGATGAATAAACACATTAACCAGCTTTGGAAAGTCTTACACTTCAGTGAAATGTATCATTAAACTCTATAACATAGTTGAGAGACAATGTTCCTGAGCTTTCCAGGTTCATAACAGTGTTTAGGTAGTTGTTTGTTCATGTTCCCAATGTTTATACCTGAACAAGAAGACCTAAGGTTAGAAACTACAAGAAAACATCAGTAACTCTGGCAAAATGACAATAAATACATGAGAATTAGCATAGAACATGTATAAAACACTTCTCCAACTGAGGTGTTCATATAGAAAAGGTATCTTAGGTCCAGGATTTACAGAATTCGAGTTTAGAGCACATTTAACAGTGTATGAATCCTACGTTGTTAACTTGAAGGAGCCTAGAATGGTAAATGAGTGAAATTCAAGGCAGAATACACTTGAAATAGAGGAATAAAGACATTAACCAGCTTTGGAAAGTCTTACACTTCAGTGAAATGTATCATTAAACTCTATAACATAGTTGAGAGACAATGTTCCCGAGCTTTCAAGGTTCATAACAGTGTGTAGATAGTATTTGTTCATGTTCCCAATGTTTATACCTGAACAAGAAGGCCTAAGGTTAGAAACTACAAGAAAACATCAGTAACTCTGGCAAAATGACAATAAATACATGAGAACTAGCATAGAACATGTATAAAACACTTCTCCAACTGAGTTGTTCATGTAGAAAAGGTAGCTTACATCCAGGAATTACAGAATTCGAGTTTAGAGCACATTTAACAGTGTATGAATCCTATGTTGTTAACTTGAAGGAGCCTAGAATGGTAAATGAGTGAAATACAAGGCACAATACACTTGAAATAGAGGAATAAACACTTTAACCAACTTTGGAAAGCCTTACACTTCACTGAAATGTATCATTAAACTCTATAACATAGTAGAGAGACAATGTTCCCGAGCTTTACTGGTTCATAACAGTGTTTAGGTAGTTGTTTGTAGATGTTCCCAATGTTTATACCTGGACAAGAAGGCCTAATGTTAGAAACTACAAAAAACTTCAGTAACTCTGGCAAAATGACAATAAATACATGAGAACTAGCATAGAACATGTATAAAACACTTCTCCAACTGAGTTGTTCATGTAGAAAAGGTATCTTAGATCCAGGAATTACAGAATTCGAGTTTAGAGCTCATTTAACAGTGTATGAATCCTACGTTGTTAACTTGAAGGAGCCTAGAATGGTAAATGAGTGAAATACAAGGCAGAATACACTTGAAATAGAGGAATAAAGACATTAACCAGATTTGGAAAGTCTTACACTTCAGTGAAATGTATCATTAAACTCTATAACATAGTTGAGAGACAATGTTCCCGAGCTTTCCAGGTTCATAACAGTGTTTAGGTAGTTGTTTGTTCATGTTCCCAATGTTTATACCTGAACAAGAAGGCCTAAGGTTAGAAACTACAAGAAAACATCAGTAACTCTGGCAAAATGACAATAAATACATGAGAACTAGCATAGAACATGTATAAAACACTTCTCCAACTGAGGTGTTCGTATAGAAAAGGTATCTTAGGTCCAGGATTTACAGAATTCGAGTTTAGAGCACATTTAACAGTGTATGAATCCTACGTTGTTAACTTGAAGGAGCCTAGAATGGTAAATGAGTGAAATTCAAGGCAGAATACACTTGAAATAGAGGAATAAAGACATTAACCAGCTTTGGAAAGTCTTACACTTCAGTGAAATGTATCATTAAACTCTATAACATAGTTGAGAGACAATGTTCCCGAGCTTTCCAGGTTCATAACAGTGTTTAGGTAGTTGTTTGTTCATGTTCCCAATGTTTATACCTGAACAAGAAGGCCTAATGTTAGAAATTACAAGAAAACATCAGTAACTCTGGCAAAATGACAATAAATACATGAGAACTAGCATAGAACATGTATAAAACACTTCTCCAACTGAGTTGTTCGTATAGAAAGGGTATCTTAGGTCCAGGAATTACAGAATTCGAGTTTAGAGCTCATTTAACAGTGTATGAATCCTACGTTGTTAACTTGAAGGAGCCTAGAATGGTAAATGAGTGAAATACAAGGCAGAATACACTTGAAATAGAGAAATAAACCAACTTAGCAGTTTTGGAAGGCCTAACACTTCCATAACAGAGTTGAGAGGCAATGTTCCTAAGCTTTTCAGGTTCATAACAGTGTTTAGATTGTTGTTTGTTCATGTTCCCAATGTTGATACCTGAACAAGAAGGCCTAATGTTAGAAACTACAAGAAAACATCAGTAACTCTGGCAAAATGACTATAAATACATGAGAACTAGCATAGAACATGTATAAAACACTTCTCCAACTGAGTTGTTCGTGTAGAAAAGGTATCTTAGATCCAGGAAGTACAGAATTCGAGTTTAGAGCACATTTAACAGTGTATGAATCCTACGTTGTTAACTTGAAGTAGCCTAGAATGGTAAATGAGTGAAATTCAAGGCAGAATACACTTGAAATAGAGGAATAAAGACATTAACCAGCTTTGGAAAGTCTTACACTTCAGTGAAATGTATCATTAAACTCTATAACATAGTTGAGAGACAATGTTCCCGAGCTTTCCAGGTTAATAACAGTGTGTAGGTAGTATTTGTTCATGTTCCCAATGTTTACACCTGAACAAGAAGGCCTAATGTTAGAAACTACAAGAAAACATCAGTAACTCCGGCAAAATGACAATAAATACATGAGAACTAGCATAGAACATGTATAAAACACTTCTCCAACTGAGTTGTTCATGTAGAAAAGGTATCTTAGATCCAGGAATTAGAGAATTCGAGTTTAGAGCACATTAAACAGTGTATGAATCCTACGTAGTTAACTTGAAGGAGCCTAGAATGGTAAATGAGTGAAATACAAGGCAGAATACACTTGAAATAGAGGAATAAACACATTAACCAGCTTTGGAAAGCCTTACACTTCACTGAAATGTATCATTAAACTCTATAACATAGTAGAGAGACAATGTTCCCGAGCTTTACTGGTTCATAACAGTGTTTAGGTAGTTGTTTGTAGATGTTCCCAATGTTTATACCTGGACAAGAAGGCCTAATGTTAGAAACTACAAGAAAACATCAGTAACTCTGGCAAAATGACAATAAATACATGAGAACTAGCATAGAACATATATAAAACACTTCTCCAACTGAGTTGTTCATGTAGAAAAGGTATCTTACATCCAGGAATTACAGAATTCGAGTTTAGAGCACATTTTACAGTGTATGAATCCTACGTTGTTAACTTGAAGGAGCCTAGAATGGTAAATGAGTGAAATACAAGGCAGAATACACTTGAAATAGATGAATAAACACATTAACCAGCTTTGGAAAGTCTTACACTTCAGTGAAATGTATCATTAAACTCTATAACATAGTTGAGAGACAATGTTCCCGAGCTTTCCAGGTTCATAACAGTGTTTAGGTAGTTGTTTGTTCATGTTCCCAATGTTTATACCTGAACAAGAAGGCCTAAGGTTAGAAACTACAAGAAAACATCAGTAACTCTGGCAAAATGACAATAAATACATGAGAACTAGCATAGAACATGTATAAAACACTTCTCCAACTGAGGTGTTCGTATAGAAAAGGTATCTTAGGTCCAGGATTTACAGAATTCGAGTTTAGAGCACATTTAACAGTGTATGAATCCTACGTTGTTAACTTGAAGGAGCCTAGAATGGTAAATGAGTGAAATTCAAGGCAGAATACACTTGAAATAGAGGAATAAAGACATTAACCAGCTTTGGAAAGTCTTACACTTCAGTGAAATGTATCATTAAACTCTATAACATAGTTGAGAGACAATGTTCCCGAGCTTTCCAGGTTCATAACAGTGTTTAGGTAGTTGTTTGTTCATGTTCCCAATGTTTATACCTGAACAAGAAGGCCTAATGTTAGAAATTACAAGAAAACATCAGTAACTCTGGCAAAATGACAATAAATACATGAGAACTAGCATAGAACATGTATAAAACACTTCTCCAACTGAGTTGTTTGTATAGAAAGGGTATCTTAGGTCCAGGAATTACAGAATTCGAGTTTAGAGCTCATTTAACAGTGTATGAATCCTACGTTGTTAACTTGAAGGAGTCTAGAATGGTAAATGAGTGAAATACAAGGCAGAATACACTTGAAATAGAGAAATAAACCAACTTAGCAGTTTTGGAAGGCCTAACACTTCCATAACAGAGTTGAGAGGCAATGTTCCTAAGCTTTTCAGGTTCATAACAGTGTTTAGATTGTTGTTTGTTCATGTTCCCAATGTTGATACCTGAAAAGAAGGCCTAATGTTAGAAACTACAAGAAAACATCAGTAACTCTGGCAAAATGACTATAAATACATGAGAACTAGCATAGAACATGTATAAAACACTTCTCCAACTGAGTTGTTCGTGTAGAAAAGGTATCTTAGATCCAGGAAGTACAGAATTCGAGTTTAGAGCACATTTAACAGTGTATGAATCCTACGTTGTTAACTTGAAGTAGCCTAGAATGGTAAATGAGTGAAATTCAAGGCAGAATACACTTGAAATAGAGGAATAAAGACATTAACCAGCTTTGGAAAGTCTTACACTTCAGTGAAATGTATCATTAAACTCTATAACATAGTTGAGAGACAATGTTCCCGAGCTTTCCAGGTTAATAACAGTGTGTAGGTAGTATTTGTTCAAGTTCCCAATGTTTATACCTGAACAAGAAGGCCTAATGTTAGAAACTACAAGAAAACATCAGTAACTCCGGCAAAATGACAATAAATACATGAGAACTAGCATAGAACATGTATAAAACACTTCTCCAACTGAGTTGTTCATGTAGAAAAGGTATCTTAGATCCAGGAATTAGAGAATTCGAGTTTAGAGCACATTAAACAGTGTATGAATCCTACGTAGTTAACTTGAAGGAGCCTAGAATGGTAAATGAGTGAAATACAAGGCAGAATACACTTGAAATAGAGGAATAAACACATTAACCAGCTTTGGAAAGCCTTACACTTCACTGAAATGTATCATTAAACTCTATAACATAGTAGAGAGACAATGTTCCCGAGCTTTACTGGTTCATAACAGTGTTTAGGTAGTTGTTTGTAGATGTTCCCAATGTTTATACCTGGACAAGAAGGCCTAATGTTAGAAACTACAAAAAAACTTCAGTAACTCTGGCAAAATGACAATAAATACATGAGAACTAGCATAGAACATGTATAAAACACTTCTCCAACTGAGTTGTTCATGTAGAAAAGGTATCTTACATCCAGGAATTACAGAATTCGAATTTAGAGCACATTTTACAGTGTATGAATCCTACGTTGTTAACTTGAAGGAGCCTAGAATGGTAAATGAGTGAAATACAAGGCAGAATACACTTGAAATAGATGAATAAACACATTAACCAGCTTTGGAAAGTCTTACACTTCAGTGAAATGTATCATTAAACTCTATAACATAGTTGAGAGACAATGTTCCCGAGCTTTCCAGGTTCATAACAGTGTTTAGGTAGTTGTTTGTTCATGTTCCCAATGTTTATACCTGAACAAGAAGGCCTAAGGTTAGAAACTACAAGAAAACATCAGTAACTCTGGCAAAATGACAATAAATACATGAGAACTAGCATAGAACATGTATAAAACACTTCTCCAACTGAGGTGTTCGTATAGAAAAGGTATCTTAGGTCCAGGATTTACAGAATTCGAGTTTAGAGCACATTTGACAGTGTATGAATCCTACGTTGTTAACTTGAAGGAGCCTAGAATGGTAAATGAGTGAAATTCAAGGCAGAATACACTTGAAATAGAGGAATAAAGACATTAACCAGCTTTGGAAAGTCTTACACTTCAGTGAAATGTATCATTAAACTCTATAACATAGTTGAGAGACAATGTTCCCGAGCTTTCCAGGTTCATAACAGTGTTTAGGTAGTTGTTTGTTCATGTTCCCAATGTTTATACCTGAACAAGAAGGCCTAATGTTAGAAATTACAAGAAAACATCAGTAACTCTGGCAAAATGACAATAAATACATGAGAACTAGCATAGAACATGTATAAAACACTTCTCCAACTGAGTTGTTCGTATAGAAAGGGTATCTTATGTCCAGGAATTACAGAATTCGAGTTTAGAGCTCATTTAACCGTGTATGAATCCTACGTTGTTAACTTGAAGGAGCCTAGAATGGTAAATGAGTGAAATACAAGGCAGAATACACTTGAAATAGAGAAATAAACCAACTTAGCAGTTTTGGAAAGCCTAACACTTCCATAACAGAGTTGAGAGGCAATGTTCCTAAGCTTTTCAGGTTCATAACAGTGTTTAGATTGTTGTTTGTTCATGTTCCCAATGTTGATACCTGAACAAGAAGGCCTAATGTTAGAAACTACAAGAAAACATCAGTAACTCTGGCAAAATGACTATAAATACATGAGAACTAGCATAGAACATGTATAAAACACTTCTCCAACTGAGTTGTTCGTGTAGAAAAGGTATCTTAGATCCAGGAAGTACAGAATTCGAGTTTAGAGCACATTTAACAGTGTATGAATCCTACGTTGTTAACTTGAAGGAGCCTAGAATGGTAAATGAGTGAAATTCAAGGCAGAATACACTTGAAATAGAGGAATAAAGACATTAACCAGCTTTGGAAAGTCTTACACTTCAGTGAAATGTATCATTAAACTCTATAACATAGTTGAGAGACAATGTTCCCGAGCTTTCCAGGTTAATAACAGTGTGTAGGTAGTATTTGTTCATGTTCCCAATGTTTATACCTGAACAAGAAGGCCTAATGTTAGAAACTACAAGAAAACATCAGTAACTCTGGCAAAATGACAATAAATACATGAGAACTAGCATAGAACATGTATAAAACACTTCTCCAACTGAGTTGTTCGTGTAGAAAAGGTATCTTAGATCCAGGAATTAGAGAATTCGAGTTTAGAGCACATTAAACAGTGTATGAATCCTACGTAGTTAACTTGAAGGAGCCTAGAATGGTAAATGAGTGAAATACAAGGCAGAATACACTTGAAATAGAGGAATAAACACATTAACCAGCTTTGGAAAGCCTTACACTTCACTGAAATGTATCATTAAACTCTATAACATAGTAGAGAGACAATGTTCCCGAGCTTTCCTGGTTCATAACAGTGTTTAGGTAGTTGTTTGTAGATGTTCCCAATGTTTATACCTGGACAAGAAGGCCTAATGTTAGAAACTACAAAAAAACTTCAGTAACTCTGGCAAAATGACAATAAATACATGAGAACTAGCATAGAACATGTATAAAACACTTCTCCAACTGAGTTGTTCATGTAGAAAAGGTATCTTACATCCAGGAATTACAGAATTCGAGTTTAGAGCACATTTTACAGTGTATGAATCCTACGTTGTTAACTTGAAGGAGCCTAGAATGGTAAATGAGTGAAATACAAGGCAGAATACACTTGAAATAGATGAATAAACACATTAACCAGCTTTGGAAAGCCTTACACTTCAGTGAAATGTATCATTAAACTCTATAACATAGTTGAGAGACAATGTTCCCGAGCTTTCCAGGTTCATAACAGTGTTTAGGTAGTTGTTTGTTCATGTTCCCAATGTTTATACCTGAACAAGAAGGCCTAAGGTTAGAAACTACAAGAAAACATCAGTAACTCAGGCAAAATGACAATAAATACATGAGAACTAGCATAGAACATGTATAAAACACTTCTCCAACTGAGTTGTTCGTGTAGAAAAGGTATCTTAGATCCAGGAATTACAGAATTCGAGTTTAGAGCACATTTAACAGTGTATGAATCCTACGTTGTTAACTTGAAGGAGCCTAGAATGGTAAATGAGTGAAATACAAGGCACAATACACTTGAAATAGAGGAATAAACACATTAACCAGCTTTGGAAAGCCTTACACTTCACTGAAATGTATCATTAAACTCTATAACATAGTAGAGAGACAATGTTCCCGAGCTTTCCAGGTTCATAACAGTGTTTAGGTAGTTGTTTGTAGATGTTCCCAATGTTTATACCTGGACAAGAAGGCCTAATGTTAGAAACTACAAAAAACTTCAGTAACTCTGGCAAAATGACAATAAATACATGAGAACTAGCAAAGAACATGTATAAAACACTTCTCCAACTGATTTGTTCATGTAGAAAAGGTATCTTAGATCCAGGAATTAGAGAATTCGAGTTTAGAGCACATTAAACAGTTTATGAATCCTACGTTGTTAACTTGGAGGAGCCTAGAATGGTAAATGAGTGAAATATGAGGCAGAATACACTTGAAATAGATGAATAAACACATTAACCAGCTTTGGAAAGTCTTAAACTTCAGTGAAATGTATCATTAAACTCTATAACATAGTTGAGAGACAATGTTCCCGAGCTTTCAAGGTTCATAACAGTGTTTAGGTAGTTGTTTGTTCATGTTCCCAATGTTTATACCTGAACAAGAAGGCCTAAGGTTAGAAACTACAAGAAAACATCAGTAACTCTGGCAAAATTACAATAAATACATGAGAACTAGCATAGAACATGTATAAAACATTTCTCCAACTGAGTTGTTCGTATAGAAAAGGTATCTTAGGTCCAAGAATTACAGAATTCGAGTTTAGAGCACATTAAACAGTGTATGAATCCTACTTAGTTAACTTGAAGGATCCTAGAATGGTAAATGAGTGAAATACAAGGCAGAATACACTTGAAATAGAGGAATAAACACATTAACCAGCTTTGGAAAGCCTTACACTTCACTGAAATGTATCATTAAACTCTATAACATAGTAGAGAGACAATGTTCCCGAGCTTTCCTGGTTCATAACATTGTTTAGGTAGTTGTTTGTAGATGTTCCCAATGTTTATACCTGGACAAGAAGGCCTAAGGTTAGAAAATACAAGAAAACTTCAGTAACTCTGGCAAAATGACAATAAATACATGAGAACTAGCATAGAACATGTATAAAACACTTCTCCAACTGAGTTGTTCATGTAGAAAAGGTATCTTACATCCAGGAATTACAGAATTCGAGTTTAGAGCACATTTTCCAGTGTATGAATCCTACGTTGTTAACTTGAAGGAGCCTAGAATGGTAAATGAGTGAAATACAAGGCAGAATTCACTTGAAATAGATGAATAAACACATTAACCAGCTTTGGAAAGTCTTACACTTCAGTGAAATGTATCATTAAACTCTATAACATAGTTGAGAGACAATGTTCCCGAGCTTTCCAGGTTCATAACAGTGTTTAGGTAGTTGTTTGTTCATGTTCCCAATGTTTATACCTGAACAAGAAGGCCTAAGGTTAGAAACTACAAGAAAACATCAGTAACTCTGGCAAAATGACAATAAATACATGAGAACTAGCATAGAACATGTATAAAACACTTCTCCAACTGAGGTGTTCGTATAGAAAAGGTATCTTAGGTCCAGGATTTACAGAATTCGAGTTTAGAGCACATTTAACAGTGTATGAATCCTACGTTGTTAACTTGAAGGAGCCTAGAATGGTAAATGAGTGAAATTCAAGGCAGAATACACTTGAAATAGAGGAATAAAGACATTAACCAGCTTTGGAAAGTCTTACACTTCAGTGAAATGTATCATTAAACTCTATAACATAGTTGAGAGACAATGTTCCCGATCTTTCCAGGTTCATAACAGTGTTTAGGTAGTTGTTTGTTCATGTTCCCAATGTTTATACCTGAACAAGAAGGCCTAATGTTAGAAATTACAAGAAAACATCAGTAACTCTGGCAAAATGACAATAAATACATGAGAACTAGCATAGAACATGTATAAAACACTTCTCCAACTGAGTTGTTCGTATAGAAAGGGTATCTTATGTCCAGGAATTACAGAATTCGAGTTTAGAGCTCATTTAACCGTGTATGAATCCTACGTTGTTAACTTGAAGGAGCCTAGAATGGTAAATGAGTGAAATACAAGGCAGAATACACTTGAAATAGAGAAATAAACCAACTTAGCAGTTTTGGAAAGCCTAACACTTCCATAACAGAGTTGAGAGGCAATGTTCCTAAGCTTTTCAGGTTCATAACAGTGTTTAGATTGTTGTTTGTTCATGTTCCCAATGTTGATACCTGAACAAGAAGGCCTAATGTTAGAAACTACAAGAAAACATCAGTAACTCTGGCAAAATGACTATAAATACATGAAAACTAGCATAGAACATGTATAAAACACTTCTCCAACTGAGTTGTTCGTGTAGAAAAGGTATCTTAGATCCAGGAAGTACAGACTTCGAGTTTAGAGCACATTTAACAGTGTATGAATCCTACGTTGTTAACTTGAAGGAGCCTAGAATGGTAAATGAGTGAAATTCAAGGCAGAATACACTTGAAATAGAGGAATAAAGACATTAACCAGCTTTGGAAAGTCTTACACTTCAGTGAAATGTATCATTAAACTCTATAACATAGTTGAGAGACAATGTTCCCGAGCTTTCCAGGTTAATAACAGTGTGTAGGTAGTATTTGTTCATGTTCCCAATGTTTATACCTGAACAAGAAGGCCTAATGTTAGAAACTACAAGAAAACATCAGTAACTCTGGCAAAATGACAATAAATACATGAGAACTAGCATAGAACATGTATAAAACACTTCTCCAACTGAGTTGTTCATGTAGAAAAGATATCTTAGATCCAGGAATTAGAGAATTCGAGTTTAGAGCACATTAAACAGTGTATGAATCCTACGTAGTTAACTTGAAGGAGCCTAGAATGGTAAATGAGTGAAATACAAGGCAGAATACACTTGAAATAGAGGAATAAACACATTAACCAGCTTTGGAAAGCCTTACACTTCACTGAAATGTATCATTAAACTCTATAACATAGTTGAGAGACAATGTTCCTGAGCTTTCCATGTTCATAACAGTGTTTAGGTAGTTGTTTGTTCATGTTCCCAATGTTTATACCTGAACAAGAAGGCCTAATGTTAGAAATTACAAGAAAACATCAGTAACTCTGGCAAAATGACAATAAATACATGAGAACTAGCATAGAACATGTATAAAACACTTCTCCAACTGAGTTGTTCGTATAGAAAGGGTATCTTAGGTCCAGGAATTACAGAATTCGAGTTTAGAGCTCATTTAACAGTGTATGAATCCTACGTTGTTAACTTGAAGGAGCCTAGAATGGTAAATGAGTGAAATACAAGGCAGAATACACTTGAAATAGAGAAATAAACCAACTTAGCAGTTTTGGAAAGCCTAACACTTCCATAACAGAGTTGAGAGGCAATGTTCCTAAGCTTTTCAGGTTCATAACAGTGTTTAGATTGTTGTTTGTTCATGTTCCCAATGTTGATACCTGAACAAGAAGGCCTAATGTTAGAAACTACAAGAAAACATCAGTAACTCTGGCAAAATGACTATAAATACATGAGAACTAGCATGGAACATGTATAAAACACTTCTCCAACTGAGTTGTTCGTGTAGAAAAGGTATCTTAGATCCAGGAAGTACAGAATTCGAGTTTAGAGCACATTTAACAGTGTATGAATCCTACGTTGTTAACTTGAAGGAGCCTAGAATGGTAAATGAGTGAAATTCAAGGCAGAATACACTTGAAATAGAGGAATAAAGACATTAACCAGCTTTGGAAAGTCTTACACTTCAGTGAAATGTATCATTAAACTCTATAACATAGTTGAGAGACAATGTTCCCGAGCTTTCCAGGTTAATAACAGTGTGTAGGTAGTATTTGTTCATGTTCCCAATGTTTATACCTGAACAAGAAGGCCTAATGTTAGAAACTACAAGAAAACATCAGTAACTCTGGCAAAATGACAATAAATACATGAGAACTAGCATAGAACATGTATAAAACACTTCTCCAACTGAGTTGTTCATGTAGAAAAGGTATCTTAGATCCAGGAATTAGAGAATTCGAGTTTAGAGCACATTAAACAGTGTATGAATCCTACGTAGTTAACGTGAAGGAGCCTAGAATGGTAAATGAGTGAAATACAAGGCAGAATACACTTGAAATAGAGGAATAAACACATTAACCAGCTTTGGAAAGCCTTACACTTCACTGAAATGTATCATTAAACTCTATAACATAGTAGAGAGACAATGTTCCCGAGCTTGCCTGGTTCATAACAGTGTTTAGGTAGTTGTTTGTAGATGTTCCCAATGTTTATACCTGGACAAGAAGGCCTAATGTTAGAAACTACAAAAAAACTTCAGTAACTCTGGCAAAATGACAATAAATACATGAGAACTAGCATAGAACATGTATAAAACACTTCTCCAACTGAGTTGTTCATGTAGAAAAGGTATCTTACATCCAGGAATTACAGAATTCGAGTTTAGAGCACATTTTACAGTGTATGAATCCTACGTTGTTAACTTGAAGGAGCCTAGAATGGTAAATGAGTGAAATACAAGGCAGAATACACTTGAAATAGAGGAATAAAGACATTAACCAGCTTTGGAAAGTCTTACACTTCAGTGAAATGTATCATTAAACTCTATAACATAGTTGAGAGACAATGTTCCCGAGCTTTCCAGGTTCATAACAGTGTTTAGGTAGTTGTTTGTTCATGTTCCCAATGTTTATACCTGAACAAGAAGGCCTAAGGTTAGAAACTACAAGAAAACATCAGTAACTCAGGCAAAATGACAATAAATACATGAGAACTAGCATAGAACATGTATAAAACACTTCTCCAACTGAGTTGTTCGTGTAGAAAAGGTATCTTAGATCCAGGAATTACAGAATTCGAGTTTAGAGCACATTTAACAGTGTATGAATCCTACGTTGTTAACTTGAAGGAGCCTAGAATGGTAAATGAGTGAAATACAAGGCACAATACACTTGAAATAGAGGAATAAACACATTAACCAGCTTTGGAAAGCCTTACACTTCACTGAAATGTATCATTAAACTCTATAACATAGTAGAGAGACAATGTTCCCGAGCTTTCCAGGTTCATCACAGTGTTTAGGTAGTTGTTTGTAGATGTTCCCAATGTTTATACCTGGACAAGAAGGCCTAATGTTAGAAACTACAAAAAACTTCAGTAACTCTGGCAAAATGACAATAAATACATGAGAACTAGCAAAGAACATGTATAAAACACTTCTCCAACTGATTTGTTCATGTAGAAAAGGTATCTTAGATCCAGGAATTAGAGAATTCGAGTTTAGAGCACATTAAACAGTTTATGAATCCTACGTTGTTAACTTGGAGGAGCCTAGAATGGTAAATGAGTGAAATATAAGGCAGAATACACTTGAAATAGATGAATAAACACATTAACCAGCTTTGGAAAGTCTTAAACTTCAGTGAAATTTATCATTAAACTCTATAACATAGTTGAGAGACAATGTTCCCGAGCTTTCAAGGTTCATAACAGTGTTTAGGTAGTTGTTTGTTCATGTTCCCAATGTTTATACCTGAACAAGAAGGCCTAAGGTTAGAAACTACAAGAAAACATCAGTAACACTGGCAAAATGACAATAAATACATGAGAACTAGCATAGAACATGTATAAAACACTTCTCCAACTGAGGTGTTCGTATAGAAAAGGTATCTTAGGTCCAGGATTTACAGAATTCGAGTTTAGAGCACATTTAACAGTGTATGAATCCTACGTTGTTAACTTGAAGGAGCCTAGAATGGTAAATGAGTGAAATTCAAGGCAGAATACACTTGAAATAGAGGAATAAAGACATTAACCAGCTTTGGAAAGTCTTACACTTCAGTGAAATGTATCATTAAACTCTATAACATAGTTGAGAGACAATGTTCCCGAGCTTTCCAGGTTCATAACAGTGTTTAGGTAGTTGTTTGTTCATGTTCCCAATGTTTATACCTGAACAAGAAGGCCTAATGTTAGAAATTACAAGAAAACATCAGTAACTCTGGCAAAATGACAATAAATACATGAAAACTAGCATAGAACATGTATAAAACACTTCTCCAACTGAGTTGTTCGTATAGAAAGGGTATCTTATGTCCAGGAATTACAGAATTCGAGTTTAGAGCTCATTTAACCGTGTATGAATCCTACGTTGTTAACTTGAAGGAGCCTAGAATGGTAAATGAGTGAAATACAAGGCAGAATACACTTGAAATAGAGAAATAAACCAACTTAGCAGTTTTGGAAAGCCTAACACTTCCATAACAGAGTTGAGAGGCAATGTTCCTAAGCTTTTCAGGTTCATAACAGTGTTTAGATTGTTGTTTGTTCATGTTCCCAATGTTGATACCTGAACAAGAAGGCCTAATGTTAGAAACTACAAGAAAACATCAGTAACTCTGGCAAAATGACTATAAATACATGAGAACTAGCATAGAACATGTATAAAACACTTCTCCAACTGAGTTGTTCGTGTAGAAAAGGTATCTTAGATCCAGGAAGTACAGACTTCGAGTTTAGAGCACATTTAACAGTGTATGAATCCTACGTTGTTAACTTGAAGGAGCCTAGAATGGTAAATGAGTGAAATTCAAGGCAGAATACACTTGAAATAGAGGAATAAAGACATTAACCAGCTTTGGAAAGTCTTACACTTCAGTGAAATGTATCATTAAACTCTATAACATAGTTGAGAGACAATGTTCCCGAGCTTTCCAGGTTAATAACAGTGTGTAGGTAGTATTTGTTCATGTTCCCAATGTTTATACCTGAACAAGAAGGCCTAATGTTAGAAACTACAAGAAAACATCAGTAACTCTGGCAAAATGACAATAAATACATGAGAACTAGCATAGAACATGTATAAAAACACTTCTCCAACTGAGTTGTTCATGTAGAAAAGATATCTTAGATCCAGGAATTAGAGAATTCGAGTTTAGAGCACATTAAACAGTGTATGAATCCTACGTAGTTAACTTGAAGGAGCCTAGAATGGTAAATGAGTGAAATACAAGGCAGAATACACTTGAAATAGAGGAATAAACACATTAACCAGCTTTGGAAAGCCTTACACTTCACTGAAATGTATCATTAAACTCTATAACATAGTTGAGAGACAATGTTCCCGAGCTTTCCAGGTTCATAACAGTGTTTAGGTAGTTGTTTGTTCATGTTCCCAATGTTTATACCTGAACAAGAAGGCCTAATGTTAGAAATTACAAGAAAACTCAGTAACTCTGGCAAAATGACAATAAATACATGAGAACTAGCATAGAACATGTATAAAACACTTCTCCAACTGAGTTGTTCGTATAGAAAGGGTATCTTAGGTCCAGGAATTACAGAATTCGAGTTTAGAGCTCATTTAACAGTGTATGAATCCTACGTTGTTAACTTGAAGGAGCCTAGAATGGTAAATGAGTGAAATACAAGGCAGAATACACTTGAAATAGAGAAATAAACCAACTTAGCAGTTTTGGAAAGCCTAACACTTCCATAACAGAGTTGAGAGGCAATGTTCCTAAGCTTTTCAGGTTCATAACAGTGTTTAGATTGTTGTTTGTTCATGTTCCCAATGTTGATACCTGAACAAGAAGGCCTAATGTTAGAAACTACAAGAAAACATCAGTAACTCTGGCAAAATGACTATAAATACATGAGAACTAGCATAGAACATGTATAAAACACTTCTCCAACTGAGTTGTTCGTGTAGAAAAGGTATCTTAGATCCAGGAAGTACAGAATTCGAGTTTAGAGCACATTTAACAGTGTATGAATCCTACGTTGTTAACTTGAAGGAGCCTAGAATGGTAAATGAGTGAAATTCAAGGCAGATTACACTTGAAATAGAGGAATAAAGACATTAACCAGCTTTGGAAAGTCTTACACTTCAGTGAAATGTATCATTAAACTCTATAACATAGTTGAGAGACAATGTTCCCGAGCTTTCCAGGTTAATAACAGTGTGTAGGTAGTATTTGTTCATGTTCCCAATGTTTATACCTGAACAAGAAGGCCTAATGTTAGAAACTACAAGAAAACATCAGTAACTCTGGCAAAATGACAATAAATACATGAGAACTAGCATAGAACATGTATAAAACACTTCTCCAACTGAGTTGTTCATGTAGAAAAGGTATCTTAGATCCAGGAATTAGAGAATTCGAGTTTAGAGCACATTAAACAGTGTATGAATCCTACGTAGTTAACTTGAAGGAGCCTAGAATGGTAAATGAGTGAAATACAAGGCAGAATACACTTGAAATAGAGGAATAAACACATTAACCAGCTTTGGGAAAGCCTTACACTTCACTGAAATGTATCATTAAACTCTATAACATAGTAGAGAGACAATGTTCCCGAGCTTTCCTGGTTCATAACAGTGTTTAGGTAGTTGTTTGTAGATGTTCCCAATGTTTATACCTGGACAAGAAGGCCTAATGTTAGAAACTACAAAAAAACTTCAGTAACTCTGGCAAAATGACAATAAATACATGAGAACTAGCATAGAACATGTATAAAAACACTTCTCCAACTGAGTTGTTCATGTAGAAAAGGTATCTTACATCCAGGAATTACAGAATTCGAGTTTAGAGCACATTTTACAGTGTATGAATCCTACGTTGTTAACTTGAAGGAGCCTAGAATGGTAAATGAGTGAAATACAAGGCAGAATACACTTGAAATAGAGGAATAAAGACATTAACCAGCTTTGGAAAGTCTTACACTTCAGTGAAATGTATCATTAAACTCTATAACATAGTTGAGAGACAATGTTCCCGAGCTTTCCAGGTTCATAACAGTGTTTAGGTAGTTGTTTGTTCATGTTCCCAATGTTTATACCTGAACAAGAAGGCCTAAGGTTAGAAACTACAAGAAAACATCAGTAACTCAGGCAAAATGACAATAAATACATGAGAACTAGCATAGAACATGTATAAAACACTTCTCCAACTGAGTTGTTCGTGTAGAAAAGGTATCTTAGATCCAGGATTTACAGAATTCGAGTTTAGAGCACATTTAACAGTGTATGAATCCTACGTTGTTAACTTGAAGGAGCCTAGAATGGTAAATGAGTGAAATACAAGGCACAATACACTTGAAATAGAGGAATAAACACATTAACCAGCTTTGGAAAGCCTTACACTTCACTGAAATGTATCATTAAACTCTATAACATAGTAGAGAGACAATGTTCCCGAGCTTTCCAGGTTCATCACAGTGTTTAGGTAGTTGTTTGTAGATGTTCCCAATGTTTATACCTGGACAAGAAGGCCTAATGTTAGAAACTACAAAAAACTTCAGTAACTCTGGCAAAATGACAATAAATACATGAGAACTAGCAAAGAACATGTATAAAACACTTCTCCAACTGATTTGTTCATGTAGAAAAGGTATCTTAGATCCAGGAATTAGAGAATTCGAGTTTAGAGCACATTAAACAGTTTATGAATCCTACGTTGTTAACTTGGAGGAGCCTAGAATGGTAAATGAGTGAAATATAAGGCAGAATACACTTGAAATAGATGAATAAACACATTAACCAGCTTTGGAAAGTCTTAAACTTCAGTGAAATTTATCATTAAACTCTATAACATAGTTGAGAGACAATGTTCCCGAGCTTTCAAGGGTTCATAACAGTGTTTAGGTAGTTGTTTGTTCATGTTCCCAATGTTTATACCTGAACAAGAAGGCCTAAGGTTAGAAACTACAAGAAAACATCAGTAACTCTGGCAAAATGACAATAAATACATGAGAACTAGCATAGAACATGTATAAAACACTTCTCCAACTGAGGTGTTCGTATAGAAAAGGTATCTTAGGTCCAGGATTTACAGAATTCGAGTTTAGAGCACATTTAACAGTGTATGAATCCTACGTTGTTAACTTGAAGGAGCCTAGAATGGTAAATGAGTGAAATTCAAGGCAGAATACACTTGAAATAGAGGAATAAAGACATTAACCAGCTTTGGAAAGTCTTACACTTCAGTGAAATGTATCATTAAACTCTATAACATAGTTGAGAGACAATGTTCCCGAGCTTTCCAGGTTCATAACAGTGTTTAGGTAGTTGTTTGTTCATGTTCCCAATGTTTATACCTGAACAAGAAGGCCTAATGTTAGAAATTACAAGAAAACATCAGTAACTCTGGCAAAATGACAATAAATACATGAGAACTAGCATAGAACATGTATAAAACACTTCTCCAACTGAGTTGTTCGTATAGAAAGGGTATCTTATGTCCAGGAATTACAGAATTCGAGTTTAGAGCTCATTTAACCGTGTATGAATCCTACGTTGTTAACTTGAAGGAGCCTAGAATGGTAAATGAGTGAAATACAAGGCAGAATACACTTGAAATAGAGAAATAAACCAACTTAGCAGTTTTGGAAAGCCTAACACTTCCATAACAGAGTTGAGAGGCAATGTTCCTAAGCTTTTCAGGTTCATAACAGTGTTTAGATTGTTGTTTGTTCATGTTCCCAATGTTGATACCTGAACAAGAAGGCCTAATGTTAGAAACTACAAGAAAACATCAGTAACTCTGGCAAAATGACTATAAATACATGAGAACTAGCATAGAACATGTATAAAACACTTCTCCAACTGAGTTGTTCGTGTAGAAAAGGTATCTTAGATCCAGGAAGTACAGACTTCGAGTTTAGAGCACATTTAACAGTGTATGAATCCTACGTTGTTAACTTGAAGGAGCCTAGAATGGTAAATGAGTGAAATTCAAGGCAGAATACACTTGAAATAGAGGAATAAAGACATTAACCAGCTTTGGAAAGTCTTACACTTCAGTGAAATGTATCATTAAACTCTATAACATAGTTGAGAGACAATGTTCCCGAGCTTTCCAGGTTAATAACAGTGTGTAGGTAGTATTTGTTCATGTTCCCAATGTTTATACCTGAACAAGAAGGCCTAATGTTAGAAACTACAAGAAAACATCAGTAACTCTGTCAAAATGACAATAAATACATGAGAACTAGCATAGAACATGTATAAAACACTTCTCCAACTGAGTTGTTCATGTAGAAAAGATATCTTAGATCCAGGAATTAGAGAATTCGAGTTTAGAGCACATTAAACAGTGTATGAATCCTACGTAGTTAACTTGAAGGAGCCTAGAATGGTAAATGAGTGAAATACAAGGCAGAATACACTTGAAATAGAGGAATAAACACATTAACCAGCTTTGGAAAGCCTTACACTTCACTGAAATGTATCATTAAACTCTATAACATAGTTGAGAGACAATGTTCCCGAGCTTTCCAGGTTCATAACAGTGTTTAGGTAGTTGTTTGTTCATGTTCCCAATGTTTATACCTGAACAAGAAGGCCTAATGTTAGAAATTACAAGAAAACATCAGTAACTCTGGCAAAATGACAATAAATACATGAGAACTAGCATAGAACATGTATAAAACACTTCTCCAACTGAGTTGTTCGTATAGAAAGGGTATCTTAGGTCCAGGAATTACAGAATTCGAGTTTAGAGCTCATTTAACAGTGTATGAATCCTACGTTGTTAACTTGAAGGAGCCTAGAATGGTAAATGAGTGAAATACAAGGCAGAATACACTTGAAATAGAGAAATAAACCAACTTAGCAGTTTTGGAAAGCCTAACACTTCCATAACAGAGTTGAGAGGCAATGTTCCTAAGCTTTTCAGGTTCATAACAGTGTTTAGATTGTTGTTTGTTCATGTTCCCAATGTTGATACCTGAACAAGAAGGCCTAATGTTAGAAACTACAAGAAAACATCAGTAACTCTGGCAAAATGACTATAAATACATGAGAACTAGCATAGAACATGTATAAAACACTTCTCCAACTGAGTTGTTCGTGTAGAAAAGGTATCTTAGATCCAGGAAGTACAGAATTCGAGTTTAGAGCACATTTAACAGTGTATGAATCCTACGTTGTTAACTTGAAGGAGCCTAGAATGGTAAATGAGTGAAATTCAAGGCAGAATACACTTGAAATAGAGGAATAAAGACATTAACCAGCTTTGGAAAGTCTTACACTTCAGTGAAATGTATCATTAAACTCTATAACATAGTTGAGAGACAATGTTCCCGAGCTTTCCAGGTTAATAACAGTGTGTAGGTAGTATTTGTTCATGTTCCCAATGTTTATACCTGAACAAGAAGGCCTAATGTTAGAAACTACAAGAAAACATCAGTAACTCTGGCAAAATGACAATAAATACATGAGAACTAGCATAGAACATGTATAAAACACTTCTCCAACTGAGTTGTTCATGTAGAAAAGGTATCTTAGATCCAGGAATTAGAGAATTCGAGTTTAGAGCACATTAAACAGTGTATGAATCCTACGTAGTTAACTTGAAGGAGCCTAGAATGGTAAATGAGTGAAATACAATGCAGAATACACTTGAAATAGAGGAATAAACACATTAACCAGCTTTGGAAAGCCTTACACTTCACTGAAATGTATCATTAAACTCTATAACATAGTAGAGAGACAATGTTCCCGAGCTTTCCTGGTTCATAACAGTGTTTAGGTAGTTGTTTGTAGATGTTCCCAATGTTTATACCTCGACAAGAAGGCCTAATGTTAGAAACTACAAAAAAACTTCAGTAACTCTGGCAAAATGACAATAAATACATGAGAACTAGCATAGAACATGTATAAAACACTTCTCCAACTGAGTTGTTCATGTAGAAAAGGTATCTTACATCCAGGAATTACAGAATTCGAGTTTAGAGCACATTTTACAGTGTATGAATCCTACGTTGTTAACTTGAAGGAGCCTAGAATGGTAAATGAGTGAAATACAAGGCAGAATACACTTGAAATAGAGGAATAAAGACATTAACCAGCTTTGGAAAGTCTTACACTTCAGTGAAATGTATCATTAAACTCTATAACATAGTTGAGAGACAATGTTCCCGAGCTTTCCAGGTTCATAACAGTGTGTAGGTAGTTGTTTGTTCATGTTCCCAATGTTTATACCTGAACAAGAAGGCCTAAGGTTAGAAACTACAAGAAAACATCAGTAACTCAGGCAAAATGACAATAAATACATGAGAACTAGCATAGAACATGTATAAAACACTTCTCCAACTGAGTTGTTCGTGTAGAAAAGGTATCTTAGATCCAGGAATTACAGAATTCGAGTTTAGAGCACATTTAACAGTGTATGAATCCTACGTTGTTAACTTGAAGGAGCCTAGAATGGTAAATGAGTGAAATACAAGGCACAATACACTTGAAATAGAGGAATAAACACATTAACCAGCTTTGGAAAGCCTTACACTTCACTGAAATGTATCATTAAACTCTATAACATAGTAGAGAGACAATGTTCCCGAGCTTTCCAGGTTCATAACAGTGTTTAGGTAGTTGTTTGTAGATGTTCCCAATGTTTATACCTGGACAAGAAGGCCTAATGTTAGAAACTACAAAAAACTTCAGTAACTCTGGCAAAATGACAATAAATACATGAGAACTAGCAAAGAACATGTATAAAACACTTCTCCAACTGATTTGTTCATGTAGAAAAGGTATCTTAGATCCAGGAATTAGAGAATTCGAGTTTAGAGCACATTAAACAGTTTATGAATCCTACGTTGTTAACTTGGAGGAGCCTAGAATGGTAAATGAGTGAAATATAAGGCAGAATACACTTGAAATAGATGAATAAACACGTTAACCAGCTTTGGAAAGTCTTAAACTTCAGTGAAATGTATCATTAAACTCTATAACATAGTTGAGAGACAATGTTCCTGAGCTTTCAAGGTTCATAACAGTGTTTAGGTAGTTGTTTGTTCATGTTCCCAATGTTTATACCTGAACAAGAAGGCCTAAGGTTAGAAACTACAAGAAAACATCAGTAACTCTGGCAAAATGACAATAAATACATGAGAACTAGCATAGAACATGTATAAAACATTTCTCCAACTGAGTTGTTCGTATAGAAAAGGTATCTTAGGTCCAAGAATTACAGAATTCGAGTTTAGAGCACATTAAACAGTGTATGAATCCTACGTAGTTAACTTGAAGGATCCTAGAATGGTAAATGAGTGAAATACAAGGCAGAATACACTTGAAATAGAGGAATAAACACATTAACCAGCTTTGGAAAGCCTTACACTTCACTGAAATGTATCATTAAACTCTATAACATAGTAGAGAGACAATGTTCCCGAGCTTTCCTGGTTCATAACATTGTTTAGGTAGTTGTTTGTAGATGTTCCCAATGTTTATACCTGGACAAGAAGGCCTAAGGTTAGAAAATACAAGAAAACATCAGTAACTCTGGCAAAATGACAATAAATACATGAGAACTAGCATAGAACATGTATAAAACACTTCTCCAACTGAGTTGGTCGTATAGAAAAGGTATCTTAGGTCCAGGAATTACAGAATTCGAGTTTAGAGCTCATTTAACAGTGTATGAATCCTACGTTTTTAACTTGAAGGAGCCTAGAATGGTAAATGAGTGAAATACAAGGCAGAATACACTTGACATAGAGGAATAAAGACATTAACCAGATTTGGAAAGTCTTACACTTCAGTGAAATGTATCATTAAACTCTATAACATAGTTGAGAGACAATGTTCCCGAGCTTTCCAGGTTAATAACAGTGTGTAGGTAGTATTTGTTCATGTTCCCAATGTTTATACCTGAACAAGAAGGCCTAATGTTAGAAACTGCAAGAAAACATCAGTAACTCTGGCCAAATGACAATAAATACATGAGAACTAGCATAGAACATGTATAAAACACTTCTCCATCTGAGTTGTTCATGTAGAAAAGGTATCTTAGATCCAGGAATTAGAGAATTCGAGTTTAGAGCACATTAAACAGTTTATGAATCCTACGTTGTTAACTTGGAGGAGCCTAGAATGGTAAATGAGTGTAATACAAGGCAGAATACACTTGAAATAGATGAATAAACACATTAACTAGCTTTGAAGAGTCTTAAACTTCAGTGAAATGTATCATTAAACTCTATAACATAGTTGAGAGACAATGTTCCCGAGCTTTCAAGGTTCATAACAGTGTTTAGGTAGTTGTTTGTTCATGTTCCCAATGTTTATACCTGAACAAGAAGGCCTAAGGTTAGAAACTACAAGAAAACATCAGTAACTCAGGCAAAATGACAATAAATACATGAGAACTAGCATAGAACATGTATAAAACACTTCTCCAACTGAGTTGTTCGTGTAGAAAAGGTATCTTAGGTCCAGGAATTAGAGAATTCGAGTTTAGAGCACATTTAACCGTGTATGAATCCTACGTTGTTAACTTGAAGGAGCCTAGAATGGTAAATGAGTGAAATACAAGGCAGAATACACTTGAAATGGAGAAATAAACCCATTTAGCAGCTTTGGAAAGCCTAACACTTCCATAACAGAGTTTAGAAACAATGTTCCCGAGCTTTCCATGTTCATAACAGTGTTTAGGTAGGTGTTTGTAGATGTTCCCAATGTTTATACCTGGTCAAGAAGGCCTAATGTTAGAAACTACAAGGAAACTTCAGTAACTCTGGCAAAATGACAATATATACATGAGAACTAGCATAGAACATGTATAAAACACTTCACCAACTGAGTTGTTCATGTAGAAAAGGTATCTTAGATCCAGGAATTAAAGAATTCGAGTTTAGAGCACATTTAACAGTGTATGAATCCTACGTTGTTAACTTGAAGGAGCCTAGAATGGTAAATGAGTGAAATACAAGGCAGAATACACTTGAAATAGAGGAATAAACACATTAACCAGCTTTGCAAAGACTTACACTTCAGTGAAATGTATCATTAAACTCTACAACATAGTTTAGAAACAATGTTCCCGTGATTTCCAGGTTCATAACAGTGTTTAGGTAGGTGTTTGTAGATGTTCCCAATGTTTATACCTGGTCAAGAAGTCCTAATGTTAGAAACTACAAGAAAACTTCAGTAACTCTGGCAAAATGACAATATATACATTAGAACTAGCATACAACATGTATAAAACACTTTTCCAGCTGAGCTGTTCATGTAGAAAAGGTATCTGAGATCCGGGAATTACAGAATTTGAGTTTAGAGCACATTTAACAGTGTATGAATCCTACGTTGTTAACTTGAAGGAGCCTAGAATGGTAAATGAGTGAAATACAAGGCAGAATGCACTTGAAATAGAGGAATAAACACATTAACCAGCTTTGGAAAGACTTACACTTCAGTGAAATGTATCATTAAACTCTATAACATAGTTGAGAGATAATGCTCCCGAGCTTTACAGGTTCATAACTGTGGTTAGGTAGTTGTTTGTAGATGTTCCCAATGTTTATACCTGGTCAAAAAGGCCTAATGTTAGAAACTACAAGAATACATCAGTAACTCTGGCAAAATGACAATGAATACATTAGAACTAGCATAGAACATGTATAAAACACTTCTGCAACTGAGTCGTTCATGCAGAAAAGGTATCTTAGATCCAGGAATTAAAGAATTCGAGTTTAGAGCACATTTAACAGTTCATGACTCCTACGTTGTTAACTTGAAGGAGCCTAGAATGGTAAATGTGTGAAATACAAAGAAGAATACACTTGAAATGGAAGAATGAACACATTAACCAACTTGGAAAGCCTAACACTTCCACAACATAGTTGAGAGACAATGTTCCCGAGCTTTCCACATTCATAACAGTGTTTAGGTAGGTGTTTGTAGATGTTCCCAATGTTTATACCTGGTCAAGAAGGCCTAATGTTAGAAACTACAAGAAAACATCAGTAACTCTGGCAAAATGACAATAAATACATTAGAACTAGCATAGAACATGTACAAAACACTTCTCCATCTGAGTTGTTCGTGTAGAAAAGGTATCTTAGATCCAGGAAATACAGAATTCTAGTTTAGAGCACATTTAACAGTGTATGAATCCTACGTTGTTAACTTGAAGGAGCCTAGAATGGTAAATGTGTGAAATACAAAGAAGAATACACTTGAAATGGAAGAATAAACAAATTAACAAGCTTGGAAAGCCTAACACTTCCACAACAGAGTTGAGGGACAATGTTCCCGAGTTTTCCAGGTTCATAACAGTGTTTAGGTAGTTGTTTGTAGATCTTCCCAATGTTTATACCTGGTCAAGAAGGCCTAATGTTAGAAACTACAAGAAAACATGAGTACCTCTGGCAAAATGACCATAAATACATTGGAACGAGCATAGAACATGTACAAAACACTTCTCCAACAGAGTTGTTCGTGTAGAAAAGGTATCTTAGATCCAGGAATTACAGAATTTGAGTTTAGAGCACATTTAACAGTGTATGAATCCTACGTTGTTAACTTGAAGGACCCTAGAATGGTAAAAGAGTGAAATACAAGGAAGAATACACTTGAAATAGAGGAATAAACACATTAACCAGCTTGGAAAGTCTTACACTTCAGTGAAATGTATCATAAAACTCTATAACATAGTTGAGAGACAATGTTCCCGAGCTTTCCAGGTTCATAACAATTTTTAGGTAGTTGTTTGTTCATGTTCCCAAGGTTGATACCTGAACAAGAAGTCCTAATGTTAGAAACTAGAAGAAAATATCAGTAACTCTGGCCAAATGACAATAAATACATGAGAACTAGCATAGAACATGTATAAAACACTTCTCCAACTGAGTTAAACATGTAGAAAAGGTAACTTAGATCCAGGAATTCCAGTTTTCGAGTTTAGAGCACATTAAACAGTGTATGAATCCTACGTTGTTATCTTGAAGGAGCCTAGAATGGTAAATGAGTGAAATAAAAGGCAGAATACACTTGAAATAGAGGAATAAACACATTAACCAGCTTTGCAAAGACTTACACTTCAGTGAAATGTATCATTAAACTCTACAACATAGTTGAGAGACAATGTTCCCGAGCTTTCCAGGTTCATAACAGTGTTTAGGTAGTTGTTTGTAGATGTTCCCAAAGTTTATACCTGGTCAAGAAGGCCTAATGTTAGAAACTACAAGAAAACATCAGTAACTCTGGCAAAATGTCAATAAATACAATAGAACTAGCATAGAACATGTACAAAACACTTCTCCACCTGAGTTGTTCGTGTAGAAAAGGTATCTTAGATCCAGGAATTCTAGAATTCGAGTTTAGAGTACATTTAACACTTTATGAATCCTACGTTTTTAACTTGAAGGAGCCTAGAATTGTAAATGAGTGAAATATATGGCAGAGTACACTTGAAATTGAGAAATAAACCCATTTAGCAGCTTTGGAAAGCCTAACACTTCCATAACAGAGTTTAGAAACAATGTTCCTGAGCTTTCCAGGTTCATAACAGTGTTTAGGTACGTGTTTGTAGATGTTCCCAATGTTTATACCTGGTCAAGAAGGCCTAATGTTAGAAATTACAAGAAAACTTCAGTAACTCTGGCAAAATGACAATATATACATGAGAACTAGCATAGAACATGTATAAAACACTTCTCCAACTGAGTTGTTCATGTAGAAAAGGTATCTTAGATCCAGGAATTAAAGAATTCGAGTTTAGAGCACATTTAACAGTGTATGAATCCTACGTTGTTAACTTGAAGGAGCCTAGAATGCTAAATGAGTGAATACAAGGCAGAATACACTTGAAATAGAGGAATAAACACATTAACCAGCTTTGGAAAGACTTACACTTCCGTGAAATGTATCATTAAACTCTATAACATAGTTGAGAGACAATGTTCCCGAGCTTTCCAGGTTCATAAGAGTGTTTAGGTAGGTGTTTGTAGATGTTCCCAATGTTTATACCTGGTCAAGGAGGCCTCATGTTAGAAACTACAAGAAAACATCAGTAACTCTGGCAAAATGACAATAAATACATGAGAACTAGCATAGAACATGTATAAAACACTTCTCCAACTGAGTTGTTCGTGTAGAAAAGGTTTCTTAGGTCTAGCAATTACAGAATTCGAGTTTAGAGCACATTTAACAGTGTATGAATCCTACGTTGTTAACTTGAAGGAGCCTAGAATGGTAAATGAGTGAAATACAAAGAAGAATACACTTGAAATGGAAGAATAAACACATTATCCAGCTTGGAAAGCCTAACACTTCCACAACAGAGTTGAGGGACAATGTGCCCGAGTTTTCCAGGTTCATAACAGTGTTTAGGTATTTGTTTGTAGATGTTCCCAATGTTTATACCTGTTCAAGAAGGCCTGATGTTATAAACTACAAGAAAACATCTGTAACTCTTGCAAAATGACAATAAATACATTCAAACTAGCATAGAACATGTACAAAACACTTCTCCAACTGAGTTGCTTGTGTAGAAAAGAATCTTAGATCCAGGAATTCCTTTTTCGAGGTTAGAGCACATTAAACAGTGTATGAATCCTACGTTGTTAACTTGAAGGAGCCTAGAATGGTAAATGAGTGAAATACAAGGCAGAATACACTTGAAATAGAGGAATAAACACATTAACCAGCTTTGGAAAGCCTTACACTTCACTGAAATGTATCATTAAACTCTATAACATAGTAGAGAGACAATGTTCCCGAGCTTCCCAGGTTCATAACAGTGTTTAGGTATGTGTTTGTAGATGTTCCCAATGTTTATACCTGGTCAAGAAGGCCTCATGTTAGAAACTACAAGAAAACATCAGTAATTCTGGCAAAATGACAATAAATAAATTAAAACTAGCATAGAACATTTATAAAACACTTCTCCAACTGAGTTGTTCGTGTAGAAAAGGTTTCTTAGATGTAGGAATTACAGAATTCTAGTTTAGAGCACATTTAACAGTGTATGAATCCTACTTTGTTAACTTGAAGGAGCCTAGAATGGAAAATGATTGAAATACAAAGAAAAATACACTTGAAATGGAAGAATAAACACATTATCCAGCTTGGAAAGCCTAACACTTCCACAACAGAGTTGAGGGACAATGTGCCCGAGTTTTCCAGGTTCATAACAGTGTTTAGGTATTTGTTTGTAGATCTTCCCAATGTTTATACCTGTTCAAGAAGGCCTGATGTTAGAAACTACAAGAAAACATCTCTAACTCTTGCAAAATGACAATAAATACATTGGAACTAGCATAGAACATTTACAAAACACTTCTCCAAATGAGTTGCTTGTGTAGAAAAGAATCTTAGATCCAGGAATTCCTTTTTCGAGGTTAGAGCACATTAAACAGTGTATGAATCCTACGTTGTTAACTTGAAGGATCCTAGAATGGTAAATGAGTGAAATACAAGGCAGAATACACTTGAAATAGAGGAATAACCACATTAACCAGCTTTGGAAAATCTCACACTTCAGTGAAATGTATCATTAAACTCTATAACATAGTTGAGAGACAATGTTCCTGAGCTTTCCAGGTTCATAACTGTGTCCAGTTAGTTGTTTGTCCATGTTCCCAATGTTTATACCTTGACAAGAAGGCCTAATGTTAGAAACTACAAGAAAACATCAGTACCTCTGGCAAAATGACAATAAATACATGACAACTAGCATAGAACATGTATAAAACACTTCTCCAACTGAGTTGTTCGTGTAGAAAAGGTATCATAGATCCAGGAATTCCAGAATTCGAGTTTAGAGCACATTTAACAGTGTATGAATCCTACGTTGTTAACTTAAAGGAGCCTAGAATGAAAAATGTGTGAAATACAAGGCAGAGTAAACTTGAAAGAGAGAAACAAACACATTAAGCAGCTTTGTAAAGCCTTACACTTCACTGAAATGTATCATTATACTCTATAACGTCGTTGAGAGACAATGTTCCCGCGCTTCTTCTCTTCATAAGAGTGTCTTGGAAGTAGTTTGTATACGTGGGCTAAGCTTATATGTGGCCTGATGGCCAAATATATTAAAGTACATGACAGCATGAATAATTCAGGGATAAAGACAGTAAATTGATGAGAACTCATTTAGCACAGCTGAAACTCATTCTCCAAGTCAGGTCGTAGTGTCGAAAAGGTATCAAAATTCCAGGAAATCCTTAACTAGACTTAAGAGCACTTTAAACAGTGTATGAATCCTATCTTGTTTACTTAAAGTAGCCTAGAATGGTAAATGTGTGAAATACAAAGCAGAATACACTTGAAATAGAGGAATAATCACATTAAGCAGCTTTGTAAAGCCTTACACTTCACTGAAATGTATCATTAAACTCTATAACATAGTTGAGAGACAATGTTCCTGAGCTTTTCAGGTTTATAACTGTGTCTAGTTACTTATTTGTCCATTTTCCCAATGTTTATACCTTGACAAGAAGGCCTAATGTAGAAACTACAAGAAAACATCAGTAACTCTGGCAAAATGACAATAAATACATTAGAACTAGCATAGAACATGTATCAAACACTTCTCCAACTGAGTTGTTCATGTAGAAAAGGTATCTTAGATCCAGGAATTACAGAATTCGAGTTTAGAGCACATTTAACAGTGTATGAATCCTACGCTGTTAACTTGATGGAGCCTAGAATGGTAAATGAGTGTAATACAAGGCAGAATACACTTGAAATAGAGGAATAAGCACATTAACCAGCTTTGGAAAGCCTTACACTTCACTGAAATGTATCATTAAACTCTATAACATAGTTGAGAGACAATGTTCCCGAGCTTTCCAGGTTCATAACAGTGTTTAGGTAGTTGTTTATCGATGTTCCCAATGTTTATGCCTGGTCAAGAAGGCCTAATGTTAGAAACTACAAGAAAACATCAGTAACTCTGGCAAAATGACAATAAATACATTAGAACTAGCATAGAACATGTATAAAACACTTCTCCAACTGAGTTGTTCGTGTAGAAAAGGTATATTAGATCCAGGAATTCTAGAATTCGAGTTTAGAGTACATTTAACAGTGTATGAACCCACGTTGTTAACTTGAAGGAGCCTAGAATGGTAAATGAGTGAAATACAAGGCAGAGTACACTTGAAATTGAGAAATAAACCCATTTAGCAGCTTTGGAAAGCCTAACACTTCCATAACAGAGTTGAGAGACAATGTTCCCGAGCTTTCCAGGTTCATAACAGTGTTTAGGTAGTTGTTTGTAGATGTTCCCAATGTTTATACCTGGTCAAGAAGGCCTAATGTTAGAAACTACAAGAAAACTTCAGTAACTCTGGCAAAATGACAATAAATACATGAGAACTAGCATAGAACATGTATAAAACACTTCTCCAACTGAGCTGTTCATGTAGAAAAGGTATCTTAGATCCAGGAATTAAAGAATTTGAGTTTAGAGCGCATTTAACAGTGTATGAATCCTACGTTGTTAACTTGAAGGAGCCTAGAATGGTAAATGAGTGAAATACAAGGCAGAATACATTTGAAATAGAGAAATAAACCCATTTAGCAGCTTTGGAAAGCCTAACACTTCCATAAGAGAGTTGAGAGACAATGTTCCTAAGCTTTTCAGGTTCATTACAGTGTTTAGATAGTTGTTTGTTCATGTTCCCAATGTTGATACCTGAACAAGAATGCCTAATATTAGAAACTACAAGAAAATATCAGTATCTGGCCAAATGACTATAAATACATGAGAACTAGCATAGAACATGTATAAAACATTTCTCCAACTGAGTTGTTCATGTAGAAAAGGTATCTTAGATCCAGGAATTACAGAATTCGAGTTTAGAGCACATTTAACAGTGTATGAATCCTACGTTGTTAACTTGAAGGAGCCTAGAATGGTAAATGAGTGAAATACAAGGCAGAATACAATTGAAATAGAGGAATAACCACATTAACCAGCTTTGGAAAGTCTCACACTTCAGTGAAATGTATCATTAAACTCTATAACATAGTTGAGATACAATGTTCCTGAGCTTTCCAGGTTCATAACTGTGTCCAGTTAGTTTTTTGTCCATGTTCCCAATGTTTATACCTTGACAAGAAGGCCTAATGTTAGAAACTAAAAGAAAACATTACTACCTCTGGCAAAATGACAATAAATACATGACAACTAGCATAGAACATGTATAAAAGACTTCTCCAACTGAGTTGTTCGTGTAGAAATGGTATCTTAGATCCAGGAATTCCAGAATTCGAGTTTAGAGCACATTTAACAGTGTATGAATCCTACGTTGTTAACTTAAAGGAGCCTAGAATGAAAAATGTGTGAAATACAAGGCAGAGTAAACCTGAAAGAGAGAAACAAACACATTAAGCAGCTTTGTAAAGCCTTACACTTCACTGAAATGTATCATTATACTCTATAACCTAGTTGAGAGACAATGTTCCCGAGCTTCTTCTCTTCATAACAGTGTCTTGGAAGTAGTTTGTATACGTGGGATAATCTTATATGTGGCCTGAAGGCCAAATATAGGAAAGTACATGGCAGCATGAATAATTCAGGGATAAAGACAGTAAATTGATGAGAACTCATCTAGCACAGCTGAAACTGATTCTCCAAGTCAGGTCTTGGTGTCGAAAAGGTATCAAAGTTCCAGGAAATCCTTAACTAGACTTAAGAGCACTTTAAACAGTGTATGAAACCTATATTATTTACTTAAAGGAGCCTAGAATGGTAAATGTGTGAAATACAAAGCAGAATACACTTGAAATAGAGGAATAATCACATTAAGCAGCTTTGTAAAGCCTTACACTTCACTGAAATGTATCATTAAACTCTATAACATAGTTGAGAGACAATGTTCCTGAGCTTTTCAGGTTCATAACTGTGTTTAGTTACTTATTTGTCCATGTTCCCAATGTTTATACCTTGACAAGAACGCCTAATGTAGAAACGACAAGAAAACATCAGTAACTCTGGCAAAATGACAATAAATACATGAGAACTAGCATAGAACATGTATAAAACACTTCTCCAACTGAGTTGTTCGTGTAGAAAAGATATCTTAGATCCAGGAATTCCAAAATTCGAGTTTAGAGCCCATTAAACAGTGTATGAATCCGATGTTGTTTACTGAAAGGAGCTTAGAGTGGTAAATGTGTGAAATACAAGGCAGAATACACTTGAAATAGAGAAACAAACACATTAAACAGCTTTGTAAAGCCTTACACTTCACTGAAATGTATCATTAAACTCTATATAACATAGTTGAGAGACAATGTTCCTGAGCTTTCCAGGTTCATAACTGTGTCCAGTTAGTTGTTTGTCCATGTTCCCAATGTTTATACCTTGACAAGAAGGCCTAATGTTAGAAACTACAAGAAAACATCAGTAACTCTGGCAAAATGACAATAAATACATGAGAACTAGCATAGAACATGTATAAAACACTTCTCCAACTGAGTTGTTCGTGTAGAAAAGGTATCTTAGATCCAGGAATTATAAAATTCAAGTTTAGAGAACAGTAAACAGTGTATAAATCCTACGTTGTTAACTTAAAGGAGCCTTGAATGGTAAATATGTGAAATACAAGGCAGAGTACACTTGAAATAGAGAAATAAACCCATTTAGCAGATTTGGAAAGCCTAACACTTCCATAACATAGTTGAGAGACAGTGTTCCTAAGCTTTTCAGGTTCATTACACTGTTTAGATATTTGTTTGTTCATGTTCCCAATGTTGATACCTGAACAAAAAGGCCTAATTTTAGAAGCTACAAGAAAACATCAGTGACTCTGGCAAAATGACAATAAATCCATGAGAACTAGCATAAAATATGTGTAAAGCCCTTCTCCAACTGAGTTGTTCGTGTAGAAGAGGTATCTTAGATCAAGGAATTCCAGGATTTGAGTTTAGAGCCCATTAAACAGTGTATGAATCCGATGTTGTTTACTGAAAGGAGCTTAGAGTGGTAAATGTGTGAAATGCAAGGCACAATACACTTGAAATACAGAAACAAACACATTAAACAGCATTGCAAAGCCTTACACTTCACTGAAATGTATCATTAAACTCAATATAACATAGTTGAGAGACAATGTTCCTGAGCTTTCCTGGTTCATAACTGTGTCCAGTTAGTTGTTTGTCCATGTTCCCAATGTTTATACCTTGAAAAGAAGGCCTAATGTTAGAAACTACAAGAAAACATTAGTACCTCTGGCTAAATGAAAATAAATACATGAGAACTAGCATAGAACATGTATAAAACACTTGTCCAACTGAGTTGTTCATGTAGAAAAGTTATCTTAGATCCAGGAATTCCAGAATTCGAGTTTAGAGCACATTTAACAGTGTATGAATCCTACGTTGATAACTTGAAGGAGCCTAGAATGGTAAATGTGTGAAATACAAGGCAGAATACACTTGAAATAGTGGAATAAACACATTAACCAGCTTTGGAAGGCATTACACTTCACTGAAATGTATCATTAAACTCTATAACATAGTTGAGAGACAATGTTTCCAAGCTTTCCAGGTTCATAACAGTGTTTAGGTAGTTGTTTGTAGATGTTCTCAATGTTTCTACCTCGACAAGGAGGCCTAATGTTAGAAACTACAAGAAAACATCAGTAACTCTGTCAAAATGACAATAAATACATGAGAACTAGCATAGAACATGTATAAAACACTTCTCCAACTGAGTTGTTCGTGTAGAAAAGGTATCTTAGATCCAGGAATTCCAGGATTTGAGTTTAGAGCCCATTAAACAGTGTATGAATCCGATGTTGTTTACTGAAAGGAGCTTAGAGTGGTAAATGTGTGAAATACAGGCAGAATACACTTGAAATAGAGAAAGAAACACATTAAACAGCTTTGTAAAGCCTTACACTTCACTGAAATGTATCATTAAACTCTATATAACATAGTTGAGAGACAATGTTCCTGAGCTTTCCAGGTTCATAACTGTGTCCAGTTAGTTGTTTGTCCATGTTCCCAATGTTTAAACCTTGACAAGAAGGCCTAATGTTAGAAACTACAAGAAAACATTAGTACCACTGGCAAAATGACAATAAATACATGACAACTAGCATAGAACATGTATAAAACACTACTCCAACTGAGTTGTTCGTGTAGAAAAGGTATCTTAGATCCAGGAATTCCAGAATTCGAGTTTAGAGCACATTTAACAGTGTATGAATCCTACGTTGTTAACTTAAAGGAGCCTAGAATGAAAAATGTGTGAAATACAAGGCAGAGTAAACCTGAAAGGGAGAAACAAACACATTAAGCAGCTTTGTAAAGCCTTACACTTCACTGAAATGTATCATTATACTCTATAACGTAGTTGAGAGACAATGTTCCCGAGCTTCTTCTCTTCATAACAGTGTCTTGGAAGTAGTTTGTATACGTGGGCTAAGCTTATATGTGGCCTGAAGGCCTAATATTAGGAACTACAAGAAAACATCAGTAACTCTGGCAAAATGACAACTAGCATAGAACATGTATAACACACTTCTCCAACTGATTTGTTTGTGTAGAAAAGGTATCTTGATCCAGGAATTCCAGGATTCAAGTTAGAGCAAATTAAACAGTGTATGAATCCTACATTGTTTACTGAAAGGAGCCTAGAATGGTAAATGCGTGTAATACAAGGCATAATATACTTGAAATTGAGATATAAACACATTTAGCAGCTTTGGAAAGGCTTAAACTTCACAAAAGTGTATTATTAAACTCTATAACATAGTTGAGAGACAATGATCCCGAGCTTTTACAATTCATAACAGTGTTTAGGTAGTTGTTTGTCCATGTTCCCAATGTTTATACCTGGACAAGAAGGCCTAAGGTTAGAAACTACAAGAAAATATCAGTAATTCTCTGAAAATGACAATAAATTGATGAGAACTCGCATAGAACATGTATACAAACTTCTCCAACTGAATTGTTCGTGTAGAAAAGTAATCTTAGAAACAGGAATTCCTTAATTTGAGTTTAGAGCACATTAAAAAGTGTATGAATCCTGTTGTTTACTTAAAGGAGTCTTGAATGGTAAATGTGTGAAATGAATTAAAAAAAACACTTGAAATAGGGAAATAAACAATTTAGCAGCTTTGGAAAGGCGTATACTTCACTGAAATGTATCATTAAACTCTATAACATAGTTGAGAGACAATGTTCCTGAGCTTTCCAGGTTCATTACAGTGTTTAGGTAGTTGTTTGTCCATGTTCCCAATGTTTATACCTGGACAAGAAGGCCTATGTTAGAAACTACAAGGAAACATCTGTGACTCGGAAAATGACAATAAAATGATGAAAAATCTCATAGAACATGTATAAAAACTTCTCCAACTGAGTTGTTCATGTAGAAAAGTTATGTTAAATACGGGAATTCCTTAATTTGAGTTTAGAGCACATTAAACAGTGTATGAATCCTATGTTGTTTACTTAAAGGAGCCTAGAATGGTAAATGTGTGAAATACTGGGCAGAATACACTTGAAATAGAGATATAAACACATTTAGTAGCTTTTGAAAGCCTTAAACTTCACTGAATCTAAGATACCTTTTCTACACAAACAATTCAGTTGGGGAAGTCTTTTATACATGTTCTATGTGAGTTCTCATCGATTTATTTTCATTTTCCCAGAATTACTGATGTTTTATTGTAGTTTTTAACATTAGGCCTTCCTGTCCAGGTATAAATATTTCTGTGAAGTGTAAGGCTTTCCAGAGCTGCTAACTGTGTTTATTTCTCTATTTCAAGTGTATTCTACCTTGTATTTCACAATTTACCATTCTTGGCTAATGTAGGTAAACAACATAGGATTCATACACTGTTTAATGTGCTCTAAACTCAAAAATGGAATTCCTGGTTCTAAGATACCTTTTCTACACGAACAACTCAGTTGGAGAAGTGTTTTATACATGTTCTAAGTGAGTTCTCATCTATTTATTGTCATTTTCCCAGAATTACTGTTGTTTCCTTGTAGTTTCTATCAGTAGTCCTTCTTTTCCAGGTATAAACTTGGGAACATGTACAAACAACTACCTAAACAGAGTTATTAACCTGAAAATGTCGTTAACATTGTCTCTCAACTATGTTATGGAGTTTAATGATACATTTCAGTGAAGTGTAAGGCTTTCCAAAGCTGTTAAATGTGTTTATTTCTCTATTTCAAGTGTATTCTGCCTTGTATTTCAAAAATTTACCATTCAAGGCTACTTTAAGGAAACAACATAGGATTCATACACCGTTTAATGTGCTCTAAACAAAAATATGGAATTCCCGGATCTAAGATACCTTTTCTAAACGAACAACTCAGTTGGAGAAGTGTTTTATACATGTTCTATTTGAGTTCATATCTATTTATTGTAAATTTCCCAGAATTACTGTTGTTTCCTTGTAGTTTCTATCATTAGTCCTTCTTTTCCATGTATAAACTTTGGGAGCATGTACAAACAACTACCTAAACACAGTTATGAACCTGAAATGCTCGGGAACATTGTCTCTCTCTATGTTATAGAGTTTAATGATACATTTTAGTGAAGTGTAAGGATTTCCAGAGATGCTAAATGTGTTTATTTCTCTATTACAAGTGTATTCTGCTTTGTATTTCAAATATTTACCATTCTAGGCAACATTAAGTAAACAGCATAGGATTCATAAACTGTTTAACGTGCTCTAAACTCAAATTAAGGAATTCCTGAATCTAAGATACCTTTTCTACACAAACAACTCAGTTGGAGAAGTCTTTTATACATGTTCATTCGTCCTTTTTGTCCAGGTGTAATCATTGGAAACATGGACAAACAACTACCTAGACACTGTTATGAACCTGAAAAGCTCGGGAACATTGTTTCTCACCTATGTTATAGAGTTTAATGATACATTTCACTGAAGTGTAAGACATTACGAAGCTGATAAATGTGTTCATTTCTCTATTTCAAGTGTATTCTGCATTGTATTTCACACATTTACCATTCTAGGCTAATTTAAGTAAACAACATAGGATTCATACACTGTTTCATGTGCTCTAAACTCAAATATAGAATTCCTGGGTCTAAGATACCTTTTCTACACGAACAACTCAGTTGGAGAAGTGTTTTATACATGTTCTAAGTGAGTTCTCATCTATTTATTGTCATTTTCCCAGAATTATTGTTGTTCCCTTGTAGTTTCTATCATTACACCTTCTTGTCCAGGTAAGTAAACAGCATAGGATTCATACACTGTTTAATGTGCTCTAAATCAAATTAAGGAATTCCTGGATCTAAGATACATTTTCAACACAAACAACTCAGGTGGAGAAGTGTTTTATACATGTTGTAAGTGAGTTCTCATCTATTTATTGTCATTTGCCCAGAATTACTGTTGTTTCCTTGGATACATTTCACTGAAGTGTAAGACATTCCGAAGCTGACAAATGTGTTCATTTCTCTATTTCAAGTGTATTCTGCATTGTATTTCACACATTTACCATTCTAGGCTAATTTAAGTAAACAACATAGGTTTCATACACTGTTTCATGTGCTCTAAACTCAAATATGGAATTCCTGGATCTAAGATACCTTTTCTACATGAACAACTCAGTTGGAGAAGTGTTTTATACATGTTCTAAGTGAGTTCTCATCTATTTATTGTCATTTTCCCAGAATTATTGTTGTTCCCTTGTAGTTTCTATCATTACACCTTCTTGTCCAGGTATAAACATTGGGAACATGTACAAACAACTACCTAAACACAGTTATGAACCTGAAAAGCTCGGGAACATTGTCTCTCTCTATGTTATAGAGTTTAATGATACATTTTTGTGAAGTGTAAGGCTTTCCAGAGCTGTAAATGTGTTTAAATGAAAAGCTCGGGAACATTGTCTCTCAACTATGTTATAGAGTTTAATGATACATTTCATTGAAGTGTAATGCTTTCCAAAGCTGCTAAATGTGTTTATATCTCTATTTCAAGTGTATTCTACCCTGATGTTCACACATTTACCATTCTAGGCTTCTTAAGGAAACACATAGCATTCCTACTCTGTTTAATGTGCTCTAAACTTCTATTAAGGATTCCTAGATTTAACATAACTTTTCTACACGAACAACTCAATTGGAGAAGTGTTTTATACATGTTCTAAGTGAGTTCTCATCTATTTATTGTCATTTTCCCAGAATTACTGTTGTTTCCTTGTAGTTTCTATCATTATGCCTTCTTGTCCAGGTATAAACATTTGGAACATGTACAAACAACTACGCAAACATTGTTATGAACCTGAAAAGCTCGGGAACATTGTTTCTGAACAGTGTTATAGAGTTTAATGATACATTTCATTGAGGTGTAAGGCTTTCCAAAGCTTCTAAATGTGTTTATATCACTATTTCAAGTGTATTCTAACCTGATATTCACACATTTACCATTCTAGGCTCCTTAAGGAAACACATAGCATTCCTATTCTGTTTAATGTGCTCTAAACTCCAATTAAGGATTCCTAGATTTAACATACCTTTTCTACAAGAACAACTCAATTGGAGAAGTGTTTTATCATGTTTTAAGTGAGTTCTCATCTATTTATTGTCATTTTCCCAGAATTACTGTTGTTTCCTTGTATTTTCTATCATTACGCCTTCTTGTCCAGGTATAAACATTGGGAACATGTACAAACAACTACCTAAACACAGTTATGAACCTGGAAAGCACGGGAACATTGTCTCTCAACTATGTTATAGAGTTTAATGATACATTTCAAAGAAGTGTAAGGCTTTCCAAAGCTGCTAAATGTGTTTATTTCTCTATTTCAAGTGTATTCTGCATTGTATTTCACACATTTACCAATCTAGGCTCCTTAACGAAACGACATAGCATTCATAGACTGTTTAATGTGCTCTAAACTCAAATTAAGGAATTCCTGGATCTAACATACTTTTTCTACACAAAAAACTCAGTTGGAGAAGTGTTTTATACACGTTCTATCTGATTTCTCAACTCTTTATTGTCATTTTCCCAGAATTACTGTTGTTTTCTTGTAGTTTTTAACATTAGGCCTTCTTGTCCAGGTATAAACATTGGGAACATGTACAAACAACAACGAAAACACTGTTATGAACCTGAAAAGCTCGGGAACATTGTCTCTCAACAGTGTTTTAGAGTTTAATGATACATTTCAGTGAAGTGTAAGGCATTCCGAAGCTGATAAATGTGTTCAGTTCTCTTTTTCAAGTGTATTCTGCATTGTATTTCACACATTTACCATTCTAGGCTAATTTAAGTAAACAACATAGGATTCATACACTGTTTCATGTGCTCTACACTCAAATATGGAATTCCTGGTCTAAGATACCTTTTCTTCACGAACAACTCAGTTGGAGAAGTGTTTTATACATGTTCTAAGTGAGTTCTTATCTATTTATTGTCATTTTCCCAGAATTACTGTTGTTTCCTTGTATTTTTCTATCATTACGCCTTCTTCTCCAGGTATAAACATTGGGAACATGTACAAATAAATACCTAAACAGAGTTATTAACCTGAAAGGTTCGTGAACATTGTCTCTCAACTATTTTATAAAGTATAATGATACGTTTCTGTGAAGTGTAAGGCTTTCCAAAGCTGCTAAATGTGTTTATATCTCTATTTCTAGTGTATTCTACCCTGATATTCACACATTTACCATTCTAGGCTCCTACGGAAATAACATAGCATTCCTACTGTGTTTAATGTGCTCTAAACTTGAAATAAGGATTCCTGGATTTAACATACATTTTCTACACGAACAACTCAGTTGGAGAAGTGTTTTACACATGTTCTATTTGAGTTCATATCTATTTATTGTCATTTTCCAAGAATTACTGTTGTTTCCTTGTACTTTCTATCATTACGCCGTCTTGTCCAGGTATAAACATTGGGAACATGTACAAACAACTACCTAAACACAGTTATGAAACTGAAAAGTTCGGGAACAGTGTCTCTCAACTATGTTATAGAGTTTAATGATACATTTTAGTGAAGTGTAAGGATTTCCAGAGCTGCAAATGTGTTTATTTCTCTATTTCAAGTGTATTCTGCCTTGTATTTCACACATTTACCATTCTAGGCTACATTAAGTAAACAGCATACTATTTATACACTGTTTAATGTGTTCTAAACTCAAATTAAGAAATTCCTGGATCTGCCAAGACCGGTTTGGCTCAATGGATAGAGCGTCGGCTTGGGGACTGAAGGGTCCCGGGTTCGATTCCGGTCAAGGGCATGTACCTTGGTTGCGGGCATATCCCCAGTAGGGGGTGTGCAGGAGGCAGCTGATCGATGACTCTCTCTCATCGATGTTTCTGGCTCTCTATCACTCTCCCTTCCTTTCTGTACAAAATCAATAAAATATATTAAAAAAAAAAAAAAGAAATTCCAGCATCTAAGATACCTTTTCTACACAAACAACTCAGTCGGAGAAGTCTTTTATACATGTGCTATGCGAGTTCAAATCAATTTATTGTCATTTTCCCAGAATTACTGATGTTTTCTTGTAGTTTCTAACATTCGGCCTTCTTGTCCAGGTATAAGCATTGGGAACATGGACAAACAACAACCTAAACACTGTTATGAACCTGAAAAGCTCGGGAACATTGTCTCTCACCTATGTTATAGAGTTAATGATCATTTCAGTGAAGTGTAAGGCTTTCCAAAGCTGCTAACTCTGTTTATATCTCTATTTCAAGTGTATTCTGCCTTGTATTTTAAAAATTTACCATTCTATTCTACTTTAAGGAAACAACATATGGAATTCCTGGTTCTAAGATACCTTTTCTACACAAACAACTCAGTTGAAGAAGTGTTTTATACATGTTCTAAGTGAGTTCTCATCTATTTATTGTCATTTTCCCAGAATTACTGTTGTTTCCTTGTAGTTTCTATCATTACGCCTTCAAGTCCAGGTATAAACATTGGGAACATGTACAAACAACTACCAAAACACAGTTATGAACCTGAAAAGTTCGGGAACATTGTCTCTCAACTATGTTATAGAGTTTAATGATATATTTTAGTGAAGTGTAAGGCTTTGCAGAGCTGCTAAATGCGTTTATTTCTCTATTTGAAGTGTATTCTGCCTTGTATTTCACACATTTACCATTCTAGGATACATTAAGTAAACAGCATAGGATTCATACACTGTTTAATGTGCTCTAAATCAAATTAAGGAATTCCTGGATCTAAGATACCTTTTCAACACAAACAACTCAGTTGGAGAAGTGTTTTATACATGTTCTAATTGAGTTCTCATCTATTTATTGTCATTTTCCCAGAATTACTGTCGTTTCCTTGAGGTTTCTATCATTAGGCCTTCTTTTTCATTTATAAACATTGGGAACATGTACAAAGAACTACCTAAACACAATTATGAACATGAAAAGCTCGGGAACATTGTCTCTCAACTATGTTATAGAGTTTAATGATACATTTCAGTGAAGTGTAAGACTTTCCAAAGCTGCTATATGTGTTGATATCTCTATTTCAAGTGTATTCTAACCTGATATTCACACATTTACCATTCTAGGCTCCTTAAGGAAACACATAGCATTCCTATTCTGTTTAATGTGCTCTAATCTCCAATTAAGGATTCCTAGATTTAACATACCTTTTCTCCACGAACAACTCAATTGGAGAAGTGTTTTATCATGTTTTAAGTGAGTTCTCATCTATTTATTGTCATTTTCCCAGAATTACTGTTGTTTCCTTGTAGTTTCTATCATTACGCCTTCTTGTCCAGGTATAAACATTGGGAACATATACAAACAACTACCTAAACCCAGTTATGAACCTGGAAAGCACGGGAACATTGTCTCTCAACTATGTTGTAGAGTTTAATGATACATTTCAAAGAAGTGTAAGGCTTTCCAAAGCTGCTAAATGTGTTTATTTCTCTATTTCAAGTGTATTCTGCATTGTATTTCACACATTTACCAATCCAGGCTCCTTAACAAAACGACATAGCATTCATAGACTGTTTAATGTGCTCTAAATTTGAATTAAGGAATTCCTGGACCTTAGATACCTTTTCTACAGGAACACCTCTGTTGGTGCAGTGTTTTATACATGTTCTATGCGAGTTCTAATCTATTTACTGTCATTTTCCCAAAATTACTGATGTTTGCTTGTAGTTTCTGAAATTAGGCCTTCTTGTCCAAGTATAAACATTGGGAACATGGACAAACAACTCCCTAAACACTGTTATGAACCTGAAAGGTTCGGGAACATTTTCTCTCACCTATGATACAGAGTTTAATGATACATTTCAGTGAAGTGTAAGGCTTTCCAAAGCAGCTAAATATGTTTATATCTCTATTTCAAGTGTATTCTGCCTGGTATTTCAGACATTTACCATTCTAGTTTCCTTTAAGGAAACAACATAGGATTCATACACTGTTTAATGTGCTCTAAAATTGAATTAAGGAATTCCTGGACCTTAGATACCTTTTCTACAGGAACAACTCAGTTGGAGAAGTGTTTTATACATGGTCTATATGAGTTCTCATCTATTTATTGTCATTTTCCCAGATTTACTGATGTTTTCTTGTAGTTTCTAACATTGGGCCTTCTTGTGCAGATATAAACAATGGGAACATGGACAAGCAACTACCTAAACACTGTAATGAACATGAAAAGCTCGGGAATATTTTCTCTCAGCAATGTTATATAGTTTAATGATACATTTCAGTGAAGTGTAAGGCTTTCCAAAGCTGCGAAATGTGTTTATTTCTCTATTTCAAGTGTATTCTGCCTTATATTTCACACATTCACAATTCTAGGCTCTTATAAGTGAATAACTTAGGAGTCATACACTGTTTAATGTGCTCTAAAATTGAATTAAGGAATTCCTGGACCTTAGATACCTTTTCTACAGGAACAACTCTGTTGGTGCAGGGTTTTATACATGTTCTATTTGAGTTCTCATCTTTTTATTGTCATTTTCCCAGAATTACTGATGTTTTCTTGTAGTTCCTAACATTCGGCCTTCTTCTCCAGGTATAAACATTGGGAACATGGACAAACAACTACCTAAATACTGTTATGACCCTGAAAAGCTCGGGAACATTGTCTCTCACCTATGTTATAGAGTTTAATGATGCATTTCGGTGAAGTGTAAGGCTTTCCAAAGCTGCTAAATGTGTTTATATCTCTATTTCAAGGGTATTCTGCCTTGTATTTTACACATTTTCCTTTCTAGGCTACTTTAAGTAAACAACATAGTATTCATACACTGTTTAATGTGCTCTAAAATTGAATGAAGGAATTCTGGACCTTAGAAACCTTTTCTACAGGAACACCTCTGTTGGTGCAGTGTTTTATACATGTTCTATGCGAGTTCTAATCTATTTACTGTCATTTTCCCAGAATTACTGATGTTTGCTTTCTGAAATTAGGCCTTCTTTTCCAAGTATAAACATTGGGAACATGGACAAACAACTCCCTATACACTGTTATGAACCTAAACACTTGTAGTTTCTGAAATTAGGCCTTCTTGTCCAAGTATAAACATTGGGAACATGGACAAACAACTCCCTATACACTGTTATGAACCTGAAAGGTTCGGGAACATTTTCTCTCACCTATGATACAGAGTTTAATGATACATTTCAGTGAAGTGTAAGGCTTTCCAAAGCTGCGAAATGTGTTTATTTCTCTATTTCAAGTGTATTCTGCCTTGTATTTCAGACATTTACCATTCTAGTTTCCTTTAAGGAAACAACATAGGATTCATACACTGTTTAATTTGCTCTAAATTTGAATTAAGGAATTCCTGGACCTTAGATACCTTTTCTACAAGAACAACTCAGTTGGATAAGTGTTCTATACATGGACTATATGAGTTCTCATCTATTTATTGTCATTTTCCCAGATTTACTGATGTTTTCTTGTAGTTTCTAACATTGGGCCTTCTTGTGCACGTATAAATAATGGGAACATGGACAAGCAACTACCTAAACACTGTAATGAACATGAAAAGCTCGGGAATATTTTCTCTCAGCAATGTTATATAGTTTAATGATACATTTCAGTGAAGTGTAAGGCTTTCCAAAGCTGCTAAATATGTTTATATCTCTATTTCAAGTGTATTCTGCCTTGTATTTCAGACATTTACCATTCTAGTTTCCTTTAAGGAAACAACATAGGATTCATACACTGTTTAATGTGCTCTAAAATTGAATTAAGGAATTCCTGGACCTTAGATACCTTTTCTACAGGAACAACTCAGTTGGAGAAGTGTTTTATAAATGGTCTATATGAGTTCTCACCTATTTATTGTCATTTTCCCAGATTTACTGATGTTTTCTTGTAGTTTCTAACATTGGGCCTTCTCGTGCAGGTATAAACAATGGGAACATGGACAAGCAACTACCTAAACACGGTTATGAACCTGAAAGGTTCGGGAACATTGTCTCTCACCTATGATACAGAGTTTAATGATACATTTCAGTGAAGTGTAAGGCTTTCCAAAGCTGCGAAATGTGTTTATTTCTCTATTTCAAGTGTATTCTGCCTGGTATTTCAGACATTTACCATTCTAGTTTCCTTTAAGGAAACAACATAGGATTCATACACTGTTTAATGTGCTCTAAAATTGAATTAAGGAATTCCTGGACCTTAGATACCTTTTCTACAGGAACAACTCAGTTGGAGAAGTGTTTTATACATGGTCTATATGAGTTCTCATCTATTTATTGTCATTTTCCCAGATTTACTGATGTTTTCTTGTAGTTTCTAACATTGGGCCTTCTTGTGCAGATATAAACAATGGGAACATGGACAAGCAACTACCTAAACACTGTAATGAACATGAAAAGCTCGGGAATATTTTCTCTCAGCAATGTTATATAGTTTAATGATACATTTCAGTGAAGTGTAAGGCTTTCCAAAGCTGCGAAATGTGTTTATTTCTCTATTTCAAGTGTATTCTGCCTTATATTTCACACATTCACAATTCTAGGCTCTTATAAGTGAATAACTTAGGAGTCATACACTGTTTAATGTGCTCTAAAATTGAATTAAGGAATTCCTGGACCTTAGATACCTTTTCTACAGGAACAACTATGTTGGTGCAGTGTTTTATACATGTTCTATTTGAGTTCTCATCTTTTTATTGTCATTTTCCCAGAATTACTGATGTTTTCTTGTAGTTCCTAACATTCGGCCTTCTTCTCCAGGTATAAGCATTGGGAACATGGACAAACAACTACCTAAATACTGTTATGACCCTGAAAAGCTCGGGAACATTGTCTCTCACCTATGTTATAGAGTTTAATGATGCATTTCGGTGAAGTGTAAGGCTTTCCAAAGCTGCTAAATGTGTTTATATCTCTATTTCAAGTGTATTCTGCCTTGTATTTTACACATTTTCCTTTCTAGGCTACTTTAAATAAACAACATAGTATTCATACACTGTTTAATGTGCTCTAAAATTGAATGAAGGAATTTCTGGACCTTAGATACCTTTTCTACAGGAACACCTCTGTTGGTGCAGTGTTTTATACATGTTCTATGCGAGTTCTAATCTATTTACTGTCATTTTCCCAGAATTACTGATGTTTGCTTGTAGTTTCTGAAATTAGGACTTCTTGTCCAAGTATAAACATTGGGAACATGGACAAACAACTCCCTATAAACTGTTATGAACCTGAAAGGTTCGGGAACATTTTCTCTCACCTATGATACAGAGTTTAATGATACATTTCAGTGAAGTGTAAGGCTTTCCAAAGCTGCTAAATGTGTTTATTTCTCTATTTCAAGTGTATTCTGCCTTGTATTTCAGACATTTACCATTCTAGTTTCCTTTAAGGAAACAACATAGGATTCATACACTGTTTAATGGGCTCTAAAATTGAATTAAGGAATTCCTGGACCTTAGATATCTTTTCTACAGGAACAACTCAGTTGGAGAAGTGTTTTATACATGGTCTATATGAGTTCTCATCTATTTATTGTCATTTTCCCAGATTTACTGATGTTTTCTTGTAGTTTCTAACATTGGGCCTTCTTGTGCAGATATAAACAATGGGAACATGGACAAGCAACTACCTAAACACTGTAATGAACATGAAAAGCTCGGGAATATTTTCTCTCAGCAATGTTATATAGTTTAATGATACATTTCAGTGAAGTGTAAGGCTTTCCAAAGCTGCGAAATGTGTTTATTTCTCTATTTCAAGTGTATTCTGCCTTATATTTCACACATTCACCATTCTAGGCTCTTATAAGTGAATAACATAGGATTCATACACTGTTTAATGTGCTCTAAAATTGAATTAAGGAATTCCTGGACCTTAGATACCTTTTCTACAGGAACAACTCTGTTGGTGCAGTGTTTTATACATGTTCTATTCGAGTTCTCATCTTTTTATTGTAATTTTCCCAGAATTACTGATGTTTTCTTGTAGTTCCTAACATTCGGCCTTCTTCTCCAGGTATAAGCATTGGGAACATGGACAAACAACTACCTAAATACTGTTATGACCCTGAAAAACTCGGGAACATTGTCTCTTACCTATGTTATAGAGTTTAATGATGCATTTCGGTGAAGTGTAAGGCTTTCCAAAGCTGCTAAATGTGTTTATATCTCTATTTCAAGTGTATTCTGCCTTGTATTTTACACATTTTCCTTTCTAGGCTACTTTAAGTAAACAACATAGTATTCATACACTGTTTAATGTGCTCTAAAATTGAATGAAGGAATTTCTGGACCTTAGATACCTTTTCTACAGGAACACCTCTGTTGGTGCAGTGTTTTATACATGTTCTATGCGAGTTCTAATCTATTTACTGTCATTTTCCCAGAATTACTGATGTTTGCTTGTAGTTTCTGAAATTAGGCCTTCTTGTCCAAGTATAAACATTGGGAACATGGACAAACAACTCCCTATACACTGTTATGAACCTGAAAGGTTCGGGAATATTTTCTCTCACCTATGATACAGAGTTTAATGATACATTTCAGTGAAGTGTAAGGCTTTCCAAAGCTGCTAAATGTGTTTATTTCTCTATTTCAAGTGTATTCTGCCTTGTATTTCAGACATTTACCATTCTAGTTTCCTTTAAGGAAACAACATAGGATTCATACACTGTTTAATTTGCTCTAAATTTGAATTAAGGAATTCCTGGAACTTAGATACCTTTTCTACAGGAACAACTCAGTTGGATAAGTGTTCTATACATGGACTATATGAGTTCTCATCTATTTATTGTCATTTTCCCAGATTTACTGATGTTTTCTTGTAGTTTCTAACATTGGGCCTTCTTGTGCACGTATAAATAATGGGAACATGGACAAGCAACTACCTAAACACTGTAATGAACATGAAAAGCTCGGGAATATTTTCTCTAAGCAATGTTATATAGTTTAATGATACATTTCAGTGAAGTGTAAGGCTTTCCAAAGCTGCGAAATGTGTTTATTTCTCTATTTCAAGTGTATTCTGCCTTATATTTCACACATTCACCATTCTAGGCTCTTATAAGTGAATAACATAGGATTCATACACTGTTTAATGTGCTCTAAAATTGAATTAAGGAATTCCTGGACCTTAGATACCTTTTCTACAGGAACAACTCTGTTGGTGCAGTGTTTTATACATGTTCTATTCGAGTTCTCATCTTTTTATTGTCATTTTCCCAGAATTACTGATGTTTTCTTGTAGTTCCTAACATTCGGCCTTCTTCTCCAGGTATAAGCATTGGGAACATGGACAAACAACTACCTAAATACTGTTATGACCCTGAAAAACTCGGGAACATTGTCTCTTACCTATGTTATAGAGTTTAATGATGCATTTCTGTGAAGTGTAAGGCTTTCCAAAGCTGCTAAATGTGTTTATATCTCTATTTCAAGTGTATTCTGCCTTGTATATTACACATTTTCCTTTCTAGGCTACTTTAAGTAAACAACATAGTATTCATACACTGTTTAATGTGCTCTAAAATTGAATGAAGGAATTTCTGGACCTTAGATACCTTTTCTACAGGAACACCTCTGTTGGTGCAGTGTTTTATACATGTTCTATGCGAGTTCTAATCTATTTACTGTCATTTTCCCAGAATTACTTATGTTTGCTTGTAGTTTCCGAAATTAGGCCTTCTTGTCCAAGTATAAACATTGGGAACATGGACAAACAACTCCCTAAACACTGTTATGAACCTGAAAGGTTCGGGAACATTTTCTCTCACCTATGATACAGAGTTTAATGATACATTTCTGTTGAACACCTCTGTTGGTGCAGTGTTTTATACATGTTCTATGCGACTTCTAATCTATTTACTGTCATTTTCCCAGAATTACTGATGTTTGCTTGTAGTTTCTGAAATTAGGCCTTCTTGTCCAAGTATAAATTAATCATTAAACAAGTAATAATTAATGAGAGAATATTTTCTCTCAGCAATGTTATATAGTTTAATGATACATTTCAGTGAAGTGTAAGGCTTTCCAAAGCTGCGAAATGTGTTTATTTCTCTATTTCAAGTGTATTCTGCCTTATATTTCACACATTCACAATTCTAGGCTCTTATAAGTGAATAACTTAGGAGTCATACACTGTATAATGTGCTCTAAAATTGAATTAAGGAATTCCTGGACCTTAGATACCTTTTCTACAGGAACAACTCTGTTGGTGCAGTGTTTTATACATGTTCTATTTGAGTTCTCATCTTTTTATTGTCATTTTCCCAGAATTACTGATGTTGTCTTGTAGTTCCTAACATGTTTTCTTGTAGTTCCTTCTTCTCCAGGTATAAGCATTGGGAACATGGATAAACAACTACCTAAATACTGTTATGATCCTGAAAAGCTCGGGAACATTGTCTCTCACCTATGTTATAGAGTTTAATGATGCATTTCGGTGAAGTGTAAGGCTTTCCAAAGCTGCTAAATGTGTTTATATCTCTATTTCAAGTGTATTCTGCCTTGTATTTTACACATTTTCCTTTCTAGGCTACTTTAAATAAACAACATAGTATTCATACACTGTTTAATGTGCTCTAAAATTGAATGAAGGAATTTCTGGACCTTAGATACCTTTTCTACAGGAACACCTCTGTTGGTGCAGTGTTTTATACATGTTCTATGCGAGTTCTAATCTATTTACTGTCATTTTTGCAGAATTACTGATGTTTGCTTGTAGTTTCTGAAATTAGGCCTTCTTGTCCAAGTATAAACATTGGGAACATGGACAAACAACTCCCTATACACTGTTATGAACCTGAAAGGTTCGGGAACATTTTCTCTCACCTATGATACAGAGTTTAATGATACATTTCAGTGAAGTGTAAGGCTTTCCAAAGCTGCTAAATGTGTTTATTTCTCTATTTCAAGTGTATTCTGCCTTGTATTTCAGACATTTACCATTCTAGTTCCTTTAAGGAAACAACATAGGATTCATACACTGTTTAATTTGCTCTAAATTTGAATTAAGGAATTCCTGGACCTTAGATACCTTTTCTACAGGAACAACTCAGTTGGATAAGTGTTCTATACATGGACTATATGAGTTCTCATCTATTTATTGTCATTTTCCCAGATTTACTGATGTTTTCTTGTAGTTTCTAACATTGGGCCTTCTTGTGCACGTATAAATAATGGGAACATGGACAAGCAACTACCTAAACACTGTAATGAACATGAAAAGCTCGGGAATATTTTCTCTCAGCAATGTTATATAGTTTAATGATACATTTCAGTGAAGTGTAAGGCTTTCCAAAGCTGCTAAATATGTTTATATCTCTATTTCAAGTGTATTCTGCCTTGTATTTCAGACATTTACCATTCTAGTTTCCTTTAAGGAAACAACATAGGATTCATACACTGTTTAATGTGCTCTAAAATTGAATTAAGGAATTCCTGGACCTTAGATACCTTTTCTACAGGAACAACTCAGTTGGAGAAGTGTTTTATAAATGGTCTATATGAGTTCTCATCTATTTATTGTCATTTTCCCAGATTTACTGATGTTTTCTTGTAGTTTCTAACATTGGGCCTTCTCGTGCAGGTATAAACAATGGGAACATGGACAAGCAACTACCTAAACACGGTTATGAACCTGAAAGGTTCGGGAACATTGTCTCTCACCTATGATACAGAGTTTAATGATACATTTCAGTGAAGTGTAAGGCTTTCCAAAGCTGCGAAATGTGTTTATTTCTCTATTTCAAGTGTATTCTGCCTGGTATTTCAGACATTTACCATTCTAGTTTCCTTTAAGGAAACAACATAGGATTCATACACTGTTTAATGTGCTCTAAATTTGAATTAAGGAATTCCTGGACCTTAGATACCTTTTCTACAGGAACAACTCAATTGGATAAGTGTTCTATACATGGACTATATGAGTTCTCATCTATTTATTGTCATTTTCCCAGATTTACTGATGTTTTCTTGTAGTTTCTAACATTGGGCCTTCTTGTGCACGTATAAATAATGGGAACATGGACAAGCAACTACCTAAACACTGTAATGAACATGAAAAGCTCGGGAATATTTTCTCTCAGCAATGTTATATAGTTTAATGATACATTTCAGTGAAGTGTAAGGCTTTCCAAAGCTGCGAAATGTGTTTATTTCTCTATTTCAAGTGTATTCTGCCTTATATTTCACACATTCACCATTCTAGGCTCTTATAAGTGAATAACATAGGATTCATACACTGTTTAATGTGCTCTAAAATTGAATTAAGGAATTCCTGGACCTTAGATACCTTTTCTACAGGAACAACTCTGTTGGTGCAGTGTTTTATACATGTTCTATTCGAGTTCTCATCTTTTTATTGTCATTTTCCCAGAATTACTGATGTTTTCTTGTAGTTCCTAACATTCGGCCTTCTTCTCCAGGTATAAGCATTGGGAACATGGACAAACAACTACCTAAATACTGTTATGACCCTGAAAAACTCGGGAACATTGTCTCTTACCTATGTTATAGAGTTTAATGATGCATTTCGGTGAAGTGTAAGGCTTTCCAAAGCTGCTAAATGTGTTTATATCTCTATTTCAAGTGTATTCTGCCTTGTATATTACACATTTTCCTTTCTAGGCTACTTTAAGTAAACAACATAGTATTCATACACTGTTTAATGTGCTCTAAAATTGAATGAAGGAATTTCTGGACCTTAGATACCTTTTCTACAGGAACACCTCTGTTGGTGCAGTGTTTTATACATGTTCTATGCGAGTTCTAATCTATTTACTGTCATTTTCCCAGAATTACTGATGTTTGCTTGTAGTTTCCGAAATTAGGCCTTCTTGTCCAAGTATAAACATTGGGAACATGGACAAACAACTCCCTAAACACTGTTATGAACCTGAAAGGTTCGGGAACATTTTCTCTCACCTATGATACAGAGTTTAATGATACATTTCTGTTGAACACCTCTGTTGGTGCAGTGTTTTATACATGTTCTATGCGACTTCTAATCTATTTACTGTCATTTTCCCAGAATTACTGATGTTTGCTTGTAGTTTCTGAAATTAGGCCTTCTTGTCCAAGTATAAATTAATCATTAAACAAGTAATAATTAATGAGAGAATATTTTCTCTCAGCAATGTTATATAGTTTAATGATACATTTCAGTGAAGTGTAAGGCTTTCCAAAGCTGCGAAATGTGTTTATTTCTCTATTTCAAGTGTATTCTGCCTTATATTTCACACATTCACAATTCTAGGCTCTTATAAGTGAATAACTTAGGAGTCATACACTGTATAATGTGCTCTAAAATTGAATTAAGGAATTCCTGGACCTTAGATACCTTTTCTACAGGAACAACTCTGTTGGTGCAGTGTTTTATACATGTTCTATTTGAGTTCTCATCTTTTTATTGTCATTTTCCCAGAATTACTGATGTTTTCTTGTAGTTCCTAACATGTTTTCTTGTAGTTCCTTCTTCTCCAGGTATAAGCATTGGGAACATGGATAAACAACTACCTAAAAACTGTTATGATCCTGAAAAGCTCGGGAACATTGTCTCTCACCTATGTTATAGAGTTTAATGATGCATTTCGGTGAAGTGTAAGGCTTTCCAAAGCTGCTAAATGTGTTTATATCTCTATTTCAAGTGTATTCTGCCTTGTATTTTACACATTTTCCTTTCTAGGCTACTTTAAATAAACAACATAGTATTCATACACTGTTTAATGTGCTCTAAAATTGAATGAAGGAATTTCTGGACCTTAGATACCTTTTCTACAGGAACACCTCTGTTGGTGCAGTGTTTTATACATGTTCTATGCGAGTTCTAATCTATTTACTGTCATTTTTGCAGAATTACTGATGTTTGCTTGTAGTTTCTGAAATTAGGCCTTCTTGTCCAAGTATAAACATTGGGAACATGGACAAACAACTCCCTATACACTGTTATGAACCTGAAAGGTTCGGGAACATTTTCTCTCACCTATGATACAGAGTTTAATGATACATTTCAGTGAAGTGTAAGGCTTTCCAAAGCTGCTAAATGTGTTTATTTCTCTATTTCAAGTGTATTCTGCCTTGTATTTCAGACATTTACCATTCTAGTTCCTTTAAGGAAACAACATAGGATTCATACACTGTTTAATTTGCTCTAAATTTGAATTAAGGAATTCCTGGACCTTAGATACCTTTTCTACAGGAACAACTCAGTTGGATAAGTGTTCTATACATGGACTATATGAGTTCTCATCTATTTATTGTCATTTTCCCAGATTTACTGATATTTTCTTGTAGTTTCTAACATTGGGCCTTCTTGTGCACGTATAAATAATGGGAACATGGACAAGCAACTACCTAAACACTGTAATGAACATGAAAAGCTCGGGAATATTTTCTCTCAGCAATGTTATATAGTTTAATGATACATTTCAGTGAAGTGTAAGGCTTTCCAAAGCTGCTAAATATGTTTATATCTCTATTTCAAGTGTATTCTGCCTTGTATTTCAGACATTTACCATTCTAGTTTCCTTTAAGGAAACAACATAGGATTCATACACTGTTTAATGTGCTCTAAAATTGAATTAAGGAATTCCTGGACCTTAGATACCTTTTCTACAGGAACAACTCAGTTGGAGAAGTGTTTTATAAATGGTCTATATGAGTTCTCATCTATTTATTGTCATTTTCCCAGATTTACTGATGTTTTCTTGTAGTTTCTAACATTGGGCCTTCTCGTGCAGGTATAAACAATGGGAACATGGACAAGCAACTTCCTAAACACGGTTATGAACCTGAAAGGTTCGGGAACATTGTCTCTCACCTATGATACAGAGTTTAATGATACATTTCAGTGAAGTGTAAGGCTTTCCAAAGCTGCGAAATGTGTTTATTTCTCTATTTCAAGTGTATTCTGCCTGGTATTTCAGACATTTACCATTCTAGTTTCCTTTAAGGAAACAACATAGGATTCATACACTGTTTAATGTGCTCTAAAATTGAATTAAGGAATTCCTGGACCTTAGATACCTTTTCTACAGGAACAACTCAATTGGAGAAGTGTTTTATACATGGTCTATATGAGTTCTCATCTATTTATTGTCATTTTCCCAGATTTACTGATGTTTTCTTGTAGTTTCTAACATTGGGCCTTCTTGTGCAGATATAAACAATGGGAACATGGACAAGCAACTACCTAAACACTGTAATGAACATGAAAAGCTCGGGAATATTTTCTCTCAGCAATGTTATATAGTTTAATGATACATTTCAGTGAAGTGTAAGGCTTTCCAAAGCTGCGAAATGTGTTTATTTCTCTATTTCAAGTGTATTCTGCCTTATATTTCACACATTCACAATTCTAGGCTCTTATAAGTGAATAACTTAGGAGTCATACACTGTTTAATGTGCTCTAAAATTGAATTAAGGAATTCCTGGACCTTAGATACCTTTTCTACAGGAACAACTCTGTTGGTGCAGTGTTTTATACATGTTCTATTTGAGTTCTCATCTTTTTATTGTCATTTTCCCAGAATTACTGATGTTTTCTTGTAGTTCCTAACATTCGGCCTTCTTCTCCAGGTATAAGCATTGGGAACATGGACAAACAACTACCTAAATACTGTTATGACCCTGAAAAGCTCGGGAACATTGTCTCTCACCTACGTTATAGAGTTTAATGATGCATTTCGGTGAAGTGTAAGGCTTTCCAAAGCTGCTAAATGTGTTTATATCTCTATTTCAAGTGTATTCTGCCTTGTATTTTACACATTTTCCTTTCTAGGCTACTTTAAATAAACAACATAGTATTCATACACTGTTTAATGTGCTCTAAAATTGAATGAAGGAATTTCTGGACCTTAGATACCTTTTCTACAGGAACACCTCTGTTGGTGCAGTGTTTTATACATGTTCTATGCGAGTTCTAATCTATTTACTGTCATTTTCCCAGAATTACTGATGTTTGCTTGTAGTTTCTGAAATTAGGCCTTCTTGTCCAAGTATAAACATTGGGAACATGGACAAACAACTCCCTATACACTGTTATGAACCTGAAAGGTTCGGGAACATTTTCTCTCACCCATGATACAGAGTTTAATGATACATTTCAGTGAAGTGTAAGGCTTTCTAAAGCTGCTAAATGTGTTTATTTCTCTATTTCAAGTGTATTCTGCCTTGTATTTCAGACATTTACCATTCTAGTTTCCTTTAAGGAAACAACATAGGATTCATACACTGTTTAATGTGCTCTAAAATTGAATTAAGGAATTCCTGGACCTTAGATACCTTTTCTACAGGAACAACTCAGTTGGAGAAGTGTTTTATAAATGGTCTATAAGAGTTCTCATCTATTTATTGTCATTTTCCCAGATTTACTGATGTTTTCTTGTAGTTTCTAACATTGGGCCTTTCTCGTGCAGGTATAAACAATGGGAACATGTACAAGCAACTACCTAAACACTGTAATGAACATGAAAAGCTCGGGAATATTTTCTCTCAGCAATGTTTATATAGTTTAATGATACATTTCAGTGAAGTGTAATGCTTTCCAAAGCTGCGAAATGTGTTTATTTCTCTATTTCAAGTGTATTCTGCCTTATATTTCACATCATTCACCATTCTAGGCTCTTATAAGTGAATAACATAGGATTCATATACTGTTTAATGTGCTCTAAAATTGAATTAAGGTATTCCTGGACCTTAGATACTTTTCTACAGGAACAACTCTGTTGGTGCAGTGTTTTATACATGTTCTATTCGAGTTCTCATCTTTTTATTGTAATTTTCCCAGAATTACTGATGTTTTCTTGTAGTTCCTAACATTCGGCCTTCTTCTCCAGGTATAAGCATTGGGAACATGGACAAACAACTACCTAAATACTGTTATGACCCTGAAAAGCTCGGGAACATTGTCTCTCACCTATGTTATATAGTTTAATGATGCATTTCGGTGAAGTGTAAGGCTTTCCAAAGCTGCTAAATGTGTTTATATCTCTATTTCAAGTGTATTCTGCCTTGTATTTTACACATTTTCCTTTCTAGGCTACTTTAAGTGAACAACATAGTATTCATACACTGTTTAATGTGCTCTAAAAATTGAATGAAGGAATTTCTGGACCTTAGATACCTTTTCTACAGGAACACCTCTGTTGGTGCAGTGTATTATACGTGTTCTATGCGAGTTCTAATCTATTTACTGTCATTTTTACAGAATTACTGATGTTTGCTTGTAGTTTCTGAAATTAGGCCTTCTTGTCCAAGTATAAACATTGGGAACGTGGACAAACAACTCCCTAAACACTGTTATGAACGTGAAATGTTCGGGAACATTTTCTCTCACCTATGATACAGAGTTTAATGATACATGTCAGTGAAGTGTAAGGCTTTCCAAAGCTGCTAAATATGTTTATATCTCTATTTCAAGTGTATTCTGCCTGGGTTTCAGACATTTACCATTCTAGTTTCCTTTAAGGAAACAACATAGGATTCATACACTGTTTAATGTGCTCTAAAATTGAATTAAGGAATTCCTGGACCTTAGATACCTTTTCTACAGGAACAACTCTGTTGGTGCAGTGTTTTATACATGTTTCTATTCGAATTCCCATCAATTTATTGTCATTTGCTCAGAATTACTGATGTTTTCTTGTAGTTTCTAACATTCGGCCTTCAAGTGCAGGTATAAACAATGGGAACATGAACAAGCTACTACCTAAACACTGTAATGAACCTGAAAACTCGGGAATATTTTCTCTTCACCTATGTTATAGAGTTTAATGATAAATTTCGGTGAAGTGTAAGGCTTTCCAAATCTGCTAAATGTGTTTATATCTCTATTTCAAGTGTTTTCTGCCTTGTATTTTTACACAATTACTTTTCTAGGCTACTTTAAGTAAACAACATAGGATTCATACACTGTTTAATGTGCTCTAAAATTGAATGAAGGAATTACTGGACCTTAGATACCTTTTCTACAGGAACAACTCTGTTGGTGCAGTGTTTTATACATGTTCTATGCGAGTTCTAATCTATTTATTGTCATTTTTGCAGAATTACTGATGTTTGCTTGTAGTTTCTGAAATTCGGCCTTCTTGTCCAAGTATAAACATTGGGAACATGGAAAAACAACTACCTAAACACTGTTATGAACCTGAAAGGTTCGGGAACCATTGTCTCTCACCTATGATACAGAGTTTAATGATAACATTTCAGTGAAGTGTAAGGCTTTCCAAAGCTGCTAAATGTGTTTATTTCTCTGTTTCATGTGTATTCTGCCTTGTATTTCAGACATTTGCCATTCTAGTTTCCTTTAAGGAAACAACATAGGATTCATACACTGTTTAATGTGCTCTAAAATTGAATTAAGGAATTCCTGGACCTTAGATACCTTTTCTACAGGAACAACTCAGTTGGATAAGTATTCTATATATGGACTATATTGAGTTCTCATCTATTTATTGTCATTTTCCCAGATTTACTGATGTTTTCTTGTAGTTTCTAACATTGGGCCTTCTTGTGCACGTATAAATAATGGGAACATGGACAAGCAACTACCTAAACACTGTAATGAACATGAAAAGCTAGGGAATATTTTCTCTCAGCAATGTTATATAGTTTAATGATACATTTCAGTGAAGTGTAAGGCTTTCCAAAGCTGCTAAATGTGTTTATTTCTCTATTTCAAGTGTATTCTGCCTAATATTTCACACATTCAACATTCTAGGCTCTTATAAGTGAATAACATAGGATTCATACACTGTTTAATGTGCTCTAAACTCGAATTAAAGAATTCCTGGACCTAAGATACCTTTTCTACAGAACAATTCTGTTGGTGCAGTGTTTTATACATGTTCTATTCGAGTTCTCATCTTTTTATTGTCATTTTCCCAGAATTACTGATGTTTTCTTGTAGTTCCTAACATTCGGCCCTTCTTCTCCAGGTATAAGCATTGGGAACATGGACAAACAACTACCTAAATACTGTTATGACCCTGAAAAGCTCGGGAACATTGTCTCTCACCTATGTTATAGAGTTTAATGATGCATTTCGGTGAAGTGTAAGCCTTTCCAAAGCTGCTAAATGTGTTTATATCTCTATTTCAAGTGTATTCTGCCTTGTATTTTACACATTTACCTTTCTAGGCTACTTTAAGTAAACAACATAGTATTCATACACTGTTTAATGTGCTCTAAATTGAATGAAGGAATTTCTGGACCTTAGATACCTTTTCTACAGGAACAACTCTGTTGGTGCAGTGTTTTATACATGTTCTATGCGAGTTCAAATCTATTTATTGTCATTTTCCCAGAATTACTGATGTTTGCTTGTAGTTTCTGAAATTAGGCCTTCTTGTCCAAGTATAAACATTGGAAACATGGACAAACAACTCCCTAAACACTGTTATGAACCTGAAAGGTTCGGGAACATTTTCTCTCACCTATGATACAGAGTTTAATGATACATTTCAGTGAAGTGTAAGGCTTTCCAAAGCTGCTAAATATGTTTATATCTCTATTTCAATTGTATTCTGCCTGGTATTTCAGATATTTACCATTCTAGTTTCCTTTAAGGAAACAACATAGGATTCATACACTGTTTAATGTGCTCTAAAATTGAATTAAGGGAATTCCTGGACCTTAGATACCTTATCTACAGGAACAACTCAGTTGGAGAAGTGTTTTATACATGGTCTATATGAGTTCTTATTTTCATATTCCAAGATTTACTGATGTTTTCTTGTAGTTTCTAACATTGGGCCTTCTTGTGCAGGTATAAACAATGGGAACATGAACAAGCAACTACCTAAACACGGTTATGAACCTGAAAGGTTCGGGAACATTGTCTCTCACCTATGATACAGAGTTTAATGATACATTTCAGTGAAGTGTAAGGCTTTCCAAAACTGCTAAATGTGTTTATTTCTCTATTTCATGTGTATTCTGCCTTGTATTTCAGACATTTGCCATTCTAGTTTCCTTTAAGGAAACAACATAGGATTCATACACTGTTTAATGTGCTCTAAATTTGAATTAAGGAATTCCTGGACCTTAGATACCTTTTCTACAGGAACAACTCAGTTGGATAAGTGTTCTATACATGGACTATATGAGTTCTCATCTATTTATTGTCATTTTCCCAGATTTACTGATGTTTTCTTGTAGTTTCTAACATTGGGCCTTCTTGTGCAACTATAAATAATGGGAACATGGACAAGCAACTACCTAAACACTGTAATGAACATGAAAAGCTAGGGAATATTTTCTCTCAGCAATGTTATATAGTTTAATGATACATTTCAGTGAAGTGTAAGGCTTTCCAAAGCTGCGAAATGTGTTTATTTCTCTATTTCAAGTGTATTCTGCCTAATATTTCACACATTCACCATTCTAGGCTCTTATAAGTGAATAACATAGGATTCATACACTGTTTAATATGCTCTAAACTCGAATTAAAGAATTCCTGGACCTAAGATACCTTTTCTACAGGAACAATTCTGTTGGTGCAGTGTTTTATACATGTTCTATTCGAGTTCCATCTTTTTATTGTCATTTTCCCAGAATTACTGATGTTTTCTTGTAGTTCCTAACATTCGGCCTTCTTCTCCAGGTATAAGCATTGGGAACATGGACAAACAACTACCTAAATACTGTTATGACCCTGAAAAGCTCGGGAACATTGTCTCTCACCTATGTTATAGAGTTTAACGATGCATTTCGGTGAAGTGTAAGGCTTTCCAAATCTGCTAAATGTGTTTATATCTCTATTTCAAATGTTTTCTGCCTTGTATTTTACACATTTACCTTTCTAGGCTACTTTAAGTGAACAACATAGTATTCATACACTGTTTAATGTGCTCTAAAATTGAATGAAGGAATTTCTGGACCTTAGATACCTTTTCTACAGGAACACCGCTGTTGGTGCAGTGTATTATACGTGTTCTATGCGAGTTCTAATCTATTTACTGTCATTTTTGCAGAATTACTGATGTTTGCTTGTAGTTTCTGAAATTAGGCCTTCTTGTCCAAGTATAAACATTGGGAACGTGGACAAACAACTCCCTAAACACTGTTATGAACGTGAAATGTTCGGGAACATTTTCTCTCACCTATGATACAGAGTTTAATGATACATTTCAGTGAAGTGTAAGGCTTTCCAAAGCTGCTAAATATGTTTATATCTCTATTTCAAGTGTATTCTGCCTGGTATTTCAGACATTTACCATTCTAGTTTCCTTTAAGGAAACAGCATAGGATTCATACACTGTTTAATGTGCTCTAAAATTGAATTAAGGAATTCCTGGACCTTAGATACCTTTTCTACAGGAACAACTCAGTTGGAGAAGTGTTTTATATATGTTCTATATGAGTTCTCATCTATTTATTGTCATTTTCCCCAGATTTACTGATGCTTTCTTGTAGTGTCTAACATTGGGCCTTCTTGTGCAGGTATAAACAATGGGAACATGGACAATCAACTACCTAAACACGGTTATGAACCTGAAAGGTTCGGGAACATTGTCTCTCACCTATGATACAGAGTTTAATGATACATTTCAGTGAAGTGTAAGGCTTTCCAAAGCTGCGAAATGTGTTTATTTCTCTATTTCAAGTGTATTCTGCCTTGTATTTCACACAATCACCATTCTAGTTTCCTATAAGTGAATAACTTAGGAGTCATACACTGTTTAATGTCCTCTAAACTCGAATTAAGGAATTCCTGGACCTAAGATACCTTTTATACAGGAACAACTCTGTTGGAGCAGTGTTTTATACATGTTCTATTCGAATTCCCATCAATTTATTGTCATTTGCTCAGAATTACTGATGTTTTCTTGTAGTTTCTAACATTCGGCCTTCAAGTGCAGGTATAAACAATGGGAACATGAACAAGCTACTACCTAAACACTGTAATGAACCTGAAAAACTCGGGAATATTTTCTCTCACCTATGTTATAGAGTTTAATGATAAATTTCGGTGAAGTGTAAGGCTTTCCAAATCTGCTAAATGTGTTTATATCTCTATTTCAAGTGTTTTCTGCCTTGTATTTTACACAATTACTTTTCTAGGCTACTTTAAGTAAACAACATAGGATTCATACACTGTTTAATGTGCTCTAAAATTGAATGAAGGAATTACTGGACCTTAGATACCTTTTCTACAGGAACAACTCTGTTGGTGCAGTGTTTTATACATGTTCTATGCGAGTTCTAATCTATTTATTGTCATTTTTGCAGAATTTCTGATGTTTGCTTGTAGTTTCTGAAATTAGGCCTTCTTGTTAAAGTATAAACATTGGGAACATGGAAAAACAACTACCTAAACACTGTTATGAACCTGAAAGGTTCGGGAACATTGTCTCTCACCTATGATACAGAGTTTAATGATACATTTCAGTGAAGTGTAAGGCTTTCCAAAGCTGCTAAATGTGTTTATTTCTCTATTTCATGTGTATTCTGCCTTGTATTTCAGACATTTGCCATTCTAGTTTCCTTTAAGGAAACAACATAGGATTCATACACTGTTTAATGTGCTCTAGATTTGAATTAAGGAATTCCTGGACCTTAGATACCTTTTCTACAGGAACAACTCAGTTGGATAAGTGTTCTATACATGGACTATATGAGTTCTCATCTATTTATTGTCATTTTCCCAGATTTACTGATGTTTTCTTGTAGTTTCTAACATTGGGCCTTCTTGTGCAACTATAAATAATGGGAACATGGACAAGCAACTACCTAAACACTGTAATGAACATGAAAAGCTAGGGAATATTTTCTCTCAGCAATGTTATATAGTTTAATGATACATTTCAGTGAAGTGTAAGGCTTTCCAAAGCTGCGAAATGTGTTTATTTCTCTATTTCAAGTGTATTCTGCCTAATATTTCACACATTCACCATTCTAGGCTCTTATAAGTGAATAACATAGGATTCATACACTGTTTAATATGCTCTAAACTCGAATTAAAGAATTCCTGGACCTAAGATACCTTTTCTACAGGAACAATTCTGTTGGTGCAGTGTTTTATACATGTTCTATTCGAGTTCCATCTTTTTATTGTCATTTTCCCAGAATTACTGATGTTTTCTTGTAGTTCCTAACATTCGGCCTTCTTCTCCAGGTATAAGCATTGGGAACATGGACAAACAACTACCTAAATACTGTTATGACCCTGAAAAGCTCGGGAACATTGTCTCTCACCTATGTTATAGAGTTTAACGATGCATTTCGGTGAAGTGTAAGGCTTTCCAAATCTGCTAAATGTGTTTATATCTCTATTTCAAATGTTTTCTGCCTTGTATTTTACACATTTACCTTTCTAGGCTACTTTAAGTGAACAACATAGTATTCATACACTGTTTAATGTGCTCTAAAATTGAATGAAGGAATTTCTGGACCTTAGATACCTTTTCTACAGGAACACCGCTGTTGGTGCAGTGTATTATACGTGTTCTATGCGAGTTCTAATCTATTTACTGTCATTTTTGCAGAATTACTGATGTTTGCTTGTAGTTTCTGAAATTAGGCCTTCTTGTCCAAGTATAAACATTGGGAACGTGGACAAACAACTCCCTAAACACTGTTATGAACGTGAAATGTTCGGGAACATTTTCTCTCACCTATGATACAGAGTTTAATGATACATTTCAGTGAAGTGTAAGGCTTTCCAAAGCTGCTAAATATGTTTATATCTCTATTTCAAGTGTATTTCTGCCTGGTATTTCAGACATTTACCATTCTAGTTTCCTTTAAGGAAACAGCATAGGATTCATACACTGTTTAATGTGCTCTAAAATTGAATTAAGGAATTCCTGGACCTTAGATACCTTTTCTACAGGAACAACTCAGTTGGAGAAGTGTTTTATATATGTTCTATATGAGTTC